>BPLR01016217.1:0-110097 GCA_021605095.1 Caerostris extrusa | reverse complement strand
GTGTCCCGGAGCCAAGTCAAACTTCCTACATACGGGTGCTCCATCTCAATAGAAACTGCACCCCCTTCTCTCATCTAGTTGGTTGCCTGTGATCTGAATAAACACTGTTTGCTGTTTACCAAGTGGGATAAGAAACAACATCAACAACAACAAAGAAAGATTTAAACATTAAAAGTATTCATAAAATATAAACAAAATAAGACGCCGAAGCTGTTATGTATGTATGTATTTTCTATTGAAAAAAAAAATCCATTTAATAAAACACTTTTGAAAACTGTATTTTTGCCAGTGGTAATAAATGTTGTACAGCAGTGGTAAAAAGTGTATAGAAATGTTTAGTTCTGTGCGTTTCATAAAGTTCTGTTTAACTCAAGAGTTCCGATGTGTTTTTAAATGACGGGCTACGCAGTTCAGATTCCTTTGCTCAAAATTCTTTTATTACAGGCTTAATGAAGTTAAGTGTGAAATAAAAAAGAATTAATTAAGGAACTCAAAGCAGGACTAACATAGGATTTTCGGCTGCCTGAAATTAGCCCTCGTGTGCATTCTTTTTGCTCCTGATATTTTTAATTATGTTTTTCCACCGAAAAGAGTTATTCTTCCCAATTTTCTCTAACAGTAATGGTTTGTTAAAAGTATGAGCATGTTTTTTTAAAAAAGTTTGTCAGGATTGTGGAGAAATTGCAAAAGGATTTTTTATTCCTTAATTTTTATGACGGACCATTCAGTGGTTTTATGCCAATGAGTGCGTATTTTTAAACTAAACGGAGAAATGCCCATTACTTACTTTTTGGAATAATGAGCTATTTAAGTTTTCTTTATTGTGGCTCATTTACCTTTTTTGTCATAGTAATTAAAATTTTTCCCAGCTTTGATTAGTGTCAGCTTTTATTTATTTTTTTCTAGATATATGTTCAAACTGGAAAAGTATAATATACACTGAAGTGACAAAAGTCATGGGATAGCAATATGCAAATTTTCAGATGGCAGTAGCATCGCGTAGAACAGGTATAAATGCGCAGTGCTTTCGCAGAGCTTTCATTTTCTGTTCAAGTTATTCATGTGAAGAGGTTTTGACGTGATGATGACCGCACGTCGGGAATTAACAGACTTTGAACGCGGAATGTTATTGGAGCTAGACGCATGGGTCATGCCATTTCGGAAATCGTTAGGGAATTCAACATTCCCAGATCCACTGTGTCAAGAGTGTGCCGAGAGTATGAAATTTCAGGCATAACATCCCACCATGGACAGCGCAGTGGTCGACCTGCACTTAACGACCGAGACCGGCGACGTCTGCAAAGAGTCGTAAATTCTAACAGACAAGCAACACTGCGTCAAATAACCGCAGAAATCAATGTGGGACGTACAAGGGACTTGTCTGTTAGAACTGTGCGGAGAAATTTGGCTTTCTTTGGGCTATTCCAGCAGAAGACCGACTCGAGTGCCTTTACTGACAGAACGACATCGCTTGCAGCGATTCTCGGGCACGTGAGCATATCGGTTGGTCCCTAGATGAATGGAAAACCGTGGCCTGGTCCGATGAGTCACGATTTCAGTTGGTAAGAGCTGATGGTAGGTTCGAGTGGGGGCGCAGACCCCACGAAGCCATGGACAAACTACATCAGCAAGGCACTGTTCAAGCTGGTGGTGGCTCCGTAATGGTGTGGGCTGTTTTTTCATGGCATGGACTTGGTCCTCTGGTGCGACTGGACAGAACATTGACTGGAAATGCTTATGTTCAGCTACTTGGAGATCACTTGCAGCCAGTCATGGACACCATGTACCCAAACAACGATGGGATTTTTATGGATGACAATGCGCCATGTCTCCGGGCCACAACTGTTCGCTATTGGTTTGAAGAACATTCTGGACAATTCCAACGAATGATCTGGCCACCTAGATCGCCCGACATGAATCCCCCTCGAGCATTTATGGGACATCATCGAGAGGTCTGTTCGTGCCCAAAATCCTGCACCATCAACGCTTTCACAATTATGGACGTCTATCGAGACAGCATGGCTCAATATTCCTGCAGAAGACTTCCAACGACTTGTTGAGTCTATGACACGTCGAGTTGCTGCACTTCGCCGGGCGAAAGGAGGGCCGACACGATATTAAGAGGTATCCCATGACTTTTGTCACTTCAGTGTATATTGAATTTGAATAATTACATTATCAGATGTTGTTTGTTTTTTATCCCACTTGGTAGAACAGCAACATCTAGACTAAGTCCCAGAACCCATGTTGTCTCATGGAATGTGGAAAGGCTTCTATTGTGATGGAGTACTCATAGGTAGAAGTCTGATTGCTCTGTGAAGGATAGGAATACGGTGCTTTTAGGGCTGACTTTTAGGGAACAACCCCGCCTTCACGAATCGTATGGGAAAAACCCGAGAAACTTTCATCAGGTAGTTCGTAGTAAATCTTTAGATATAAGAAATCGATGAGAAATATAGAATGTTGATGTAGAACTGTATTAAACGCTTTATGAATTTATCGTAATAAATAACATATATTTTACATTTTTGTAAATTAAATTATTTATGAGAGCTTATCAAGAATTAAAAAACAAAAAAAAAAACAATGGCTTACAAAATGTATGCATTGTGCTTTTATATTTGTATTATAATATGTATATATATATATATATATATATATATTTAATAGCTCAATAAATATACCGATACTAATAAATATACTGATACTAATTAATATTTATAATCATAAAAAGGAACTATGTTATTGTTCCTTTTCCGATTTGGTCGACAGTAACATCTGGACAAAGTCCATGAATACGTGTGCTCTCATGGTAGGAGGGAAAGGGGGCAGCTTCTGTTGTGATGGAACACCCATAGGTAGAAGCCTGGCTGGGCTCCATGACGCTGAAGAAGGAGGGCGGTGCCTTCTGGGGAGGAATTTTAGGGGGAATTACCCACATTTGCGTATTGTATGGGAGAAAACAAGAAACTCCCCCCCCACACACACACCAATTAACTAAACCGTGTAAATAGAAATGGTAGATTTTTATATTTAAAATTTTGCAAATCGAAAGCAAACTAAAATGTGCATAATCTATACATTTATTTCTACGTAAAATAACTTAAACCATTTTTTTTTCATAAGTCTTTAAAGCCTTATTTTAAATTGTATGGTTATCAATTAGAATCCTCTTTTAGAATAGCGTCTTCTAACCGTATCATTAATGCTCTTTCCATATTTTCCATTGCAACATCTCTTCCGTATAAAGCTGCGCTTATACACATAGAAAATCCAGCTGCTACCCTTTTCTAATGGGGCCTTAATTTTTTCTTATTATCCTTATTGTGACTTGATTCATGGAATAAAATTTAGTAACATCTGTTACTCTTTCCCCATTACGTAGACGATCTAAAATTTTAATGTTGCCTTCTAAAGATATAACTAACTTTTCATTTGTTTGTTTGTTTTTTTATTATTATTTTTTGGCATGGAAAAATTCCAAAATTTTAATAGAGTCATAAAAATGTTGCAAAATTGTTAATTGTTTTTCACTATTATAAATTTTACCAGTAAACATGAAGTTTTAAAAAATTCAGAATAGTAAAACACAAGAATACACAACTTTCATTTGCTAAAAATTTATGTGAACAGAAAGTTTGAATATACGTACATCCTTTGGAATACGTGTGAATAACCATTTTTATATTGGACTATATGAAATTCAGAAAAGAATGGAATTAAGAAATGGCAAATATAAACGCCAATGTTATCAAGCGAATGAAATTAAAAAAAATAACTGCAGATTTTTTTTTTTTTTTTTTTTTTTACCCATATTTTAAAAACCGTGTAAAAGTGAAATCATGTAATAAAAGTGCTATTTAAATCGGGGGATAGTGTATCTGTATTAATTATTTTTTATTGTTAAAGTTTTTAAATGTCTATTGATCCTTTTGACTAGGATACTTGTAAAATATTGTTGCCACAGAATGTATATAAAGTTATCTATTGTCATTCTATATGTCATAAAAATGATATTGATGCGTTACAGATATGCCTTTATAGAACTGTTGTCAACTAACTAACAAAATGTTGAAACTAACTGCTATACTGGCATTTTGCTTTGATATAGCGAGAACTGTGACGTTTCTGGACAAGGAATCACGGGATGCCAGAAGAACTTCCTATCCTCTAATGAGGTGCCCTTTTCTGACAAAAGACAGAAAACTGAGCCAATCGTGTTACCTGCTGCCAAGGCAGTGACAGATGTACAGAGAGAATGTAATTTACTGAGTGAGCCAAACTGCAATATACAATGCACATTTCCTGATATCTTCGCTTTAAAAATAATGTGACACATTAAATGTAAGAACTATTTAGAGATATTTGCTTTTATTTAAGAATGCTTAAAAAGTAAGTTGATCTCATAACTGACAAAAATGAAATAGTGACACACAGATATTAAAGGGCGTTATAATGAAAAAAAATTATATTCAAATTCTTATTTCAATTCTTTACTGTCATTTATTTTTCCGTTTGCTACTATTTCAAAAGCCTCCATTTCTATTATATAAAGACAGAAAATTGAGAAATTTCTAATTTTTCAAAGTTAGATTAAATTTTTCTTTTTAAGTTATAATAAATTGATTCAATACTATTTTTTCCATTTATAATGCTTCAAAAACCAAGAACTGGGTATATTTCAAAAAGAAACAATTATTGGTGGATTTTTATTGTACATAATATTTTAAAATTTTCTGTTCTCCAACAACACAATAATACTTAAAAGAAAATACATGTACATCTTATTCTTCTCCAATGGTGCAAAAGACCTCTTGGGGCCTACTGGTCTTGCTTACTACTGCTAACTGATAGATTCCGAAACATGAGATGTTTTATTATTACGGAGTATGGTTGTCAGACCTCACTGAAAATAAAACGATATCAAATTCTATTAAAATTCATATCCTTTTTGGATAGTTGAAAAAAATATTCTTATAATGTAAAAACACGCAACTTTTAAATACAATGTTCGATTTTATTTTTAAGAAATCATTGTCAATCGATAACTAATTATGAAGTTTAGGACAAATGGACCTTCAGTAAAAGATAATGTTGGAAAAGTGAATAATATGTGTTAAATAAATCAAATGTTAAATTACAGTCATTCGAAAAATATGAGCATTTTCCTTATTACTGATACAAAAAGAAAACTATAAAAGAATAATTGTATTTTCTATTGCAATTTTTCTTTTTCTTCATTGTCGCAACAACTATATGGTGGGTCAAAGTCGTCTGCCTACTGGCAAATTTTGAGATAGGAGTTTGTTTCTTTTTTTTTTACAGGGTATGGTTGTCAGCAATACACCCAAAGCTCTACAATCATATGAGTGGATTCCGAATAACTACAAAAATCCCCGGCGCAATTGGGACACGAATCCGAAACCTGTATATCAAATTAGAAAGATTTAAACATTTTCCAACAAAACGGTTATCTGCATTTTAATTCATGGGAACGTTTTGGAAAACTTGATATAAAACATAATACTTCGTAAGAACAGAACTAAACAGAATTTATTGGTTCCAGTTAGACTTCATTCACATAGAAAGGACAGAATAGTGTTAAAAACTTTCATTGCCTACACTAGATAAAATAGCCCGAATGTTGCTACAACTATCTCAAGTGATATGTTCCAATTTCGCAACTTCTTCAGTGCTCATATTTCTTCCAAAAAAAGGAGTTCTGTTACTCCATTCAGATATGTAAAAGCAAAACTTTTGCGACCAAAAGTGCATCCAAGAGTACTTACCAGACACAAGAAAAAAAAAAAAAATGTTGCAGACTCTGCGATTTTTAAAAAGCCTACCCAACTCCATATTTCCGAAGTTGACGCTTTTGGACAGAAATTCTCAAAACTGACGAGGCGACGCGTTTTGTAAAATTGCTTTTAGAACTGAGTTTTCGGAAGGACATCAGTTTTTTTTTTTCCTCGGTATCTTTATTTTTATTTTTTTCGCTCGGTTCGAAGAGGAAACAAAGACGGAAAAAAGGAGGCTTTATAGTTCGCCATCGCTTATGAAAAAGATGCAAGCAGCAACACAAATCTGTGTAGTAAACATTTCTTCTTCTCCCCTGAAGCGATGGGCGGAAAATGTATGCGCTATCTGCTTTTTGTTACGTCTGTTTGTTGTGTATTTGTTTGTGTCCTCGTCTTTTACGTCACCCCCTCCTTTTTTTCTGGAGGATGTTCACCCACATAATGTACGCTTCGGTTGGAGGTTGAGAAATGCAAAACAAAGAAGATCTGCCATTTATGGTCACAGTTTTGTGCATACTGAAAATTTCTACTGTGATAAATCTTATAATATACGAGTATGTCCATTTGGTTTTATCTGTTAACACAGGCCTGACCAAACTCAATATTGATTTAGTTTATAAATAGATGGGGCCTGATGGCCATGTGACTGGCGCTCGGTACCGGGGGTTTTGCTTTCGAGTAGCGGCGGTGCCATGGATTTTTGTAGTTTTCGGGATTCCACTTTAAACTGTAGATCCAGGTCATATATGACTGTAGAAAATAAACTGAAATTTAAATAAATAAATAAATTGAAATTCAAAAACAATTATTTACTCAAAATTCAAAAACAATTCTCAAAATTCAAAATTTATTTTATTCAAAATCAAATTATATTTGAATATCGATATTTATTCATCGGATTAGGCAATATATTTGTTAAGAGTAACAATTTTTGACGACACTACATTTAATAATAAATAATATTCACTTAATTTACGTAATTTACATGTGGTGCTTTAGTTTTTGATTTTATACATAAATTAATTTATTCAATATTTCATTTATTATACACGCATCTATTCATTTATGCAATATTTTATTTGTATAATAAGACTAGATATTTTTTATAAATTAAAATAACTAAATCAAACAAACATCTGAAATAATGTCCTTTACGTAGGCTAGAAAATAGAGATTTTCATATTTTTCTCAATACTTGATATAAAAGTAAAATTAAAAGTCCTTTGCTAAGTAATTCAACTTTACCTCATTGAATCTTCGTTATGATTTTTTAAATGAAGGTCAATAATTTTGTAAATTTTAAAAATAAAAAAAAAAAAATTGCAATTGATTAACAATTTTAAACTAATAATAATATTACACTGAAGCAACGATGTAAATTTTAAGCTGACAACTAGGAAATTTTAGAAAAGAACTTTCAAAGATTATAACTAACATCCAATTCATTAGAAAGGTTATTCGTATGCAAATATCAGTAATAATACGTCACTAGTGATGTAAGGGATCAAAAATGATTACATTTAGGGCACAGAAGGTGTAGGGCTGGGGTGGCCAACCCGCGGCCCACCTTGAACATTTTTCCGGCCCGTGAGATTTATCACACTTTTACAAAATATATTTATTTTATAATGGCCAAAGTAGTGAAGCCCAATGTATTAAAAAAATACATTATTTGTGCATCCATATATTCAAAATTAAACTATCGAAATTATGAGAAAATGAACTTTGATTTCAAAATAATATGACAAATATTGCCTGTTTTATTTATGAGTTCACGGAATAATTAAATTATATTCTGTGAACTCATGAGTGTGCATCTTGGAACATCTAATATAACAGGTTGTAATGTTAATATAAAAATGTCTGTAGTGAGTCTAAATCTAAAATGGGGATATATGATTTTATATGCGGCCCACGGAGTTATGATGCATTTCCAAAGTGGCCCGCAAGATCATTAGGGTTGGCCACCCCAATAGGCCAAGTAGGGCATCGCACAAGAATTGAAGTAGAAGGCACACGTATAAGAACAAGAAAGAAAAGAAAGACGAAAGGTCCTAGTAAAGACATTATCTACAAGTTTAAGAGAGTTAATGCTTATAAAAGAACTATAAAAAATAATCTGGACGATTTTCACGAGGTAGAATGATCAGCAAAATTGAGGATGGGCAAAGCCCAAAGTGGAGAATCGGCAAAAGGATCGTTACACGAGCAAGAAAAACTTTCCGAATCACAAGTACATTTGAAAGAAAGGTTGGTGGTTGTGAAAAAAAGAAAATATTGCCATGTGTATCATTCTTCGGGCGAAAAGAGATCAATCCCATTAAACTAATAACATTACTCAACAGCTGTGTACGGCAACAGACGACAAGTGTCGCTCTGTATTGTGACCAGACACTTTCATAAAAGTGGCTATTTATCTGCCATCCTGAACTTTGCATTCCGTTGAGATTGGAATAAGAATTGCAAAGGTTGCATGTGCTCTTTATAGATGAGGATATTTCATTGAGATTGGAATAAGAAATGCAAAGAATGCATGTTCTCTTTATAGATGTGGGTATTTTATTGAGATTGGGATAATAAATGCAAAGATTCCATTTTCTCTTTATAGATGAGGATATTTCATTGTGATTGGAATAAATGCAAAAGGTTGCATGTGCTCTTTATAGATGAGGGTATTTCATTGAGATTGACATAAGAAATGCAAAGATTGCAAGTTCTCTTTATAGATGTGGGTATTTTATTGAGATTGGGATAATAAATGCAAAGAATGCATTTTCTCTTTATAGATGAGGATATTTCATTGAGATTGGAATAAATACAAAGGTTGCATGTGCTCTTTATAGATGAGGGTATTTCATTGTGATTGGAATAAGAAATGCAAAGGTTGCATGTGCTCTTTATAGATGAGGATATTTTTTGTCAAAGGCAATTATCAATATCAGTTGATTTGGTGAGAGGTAGAAATAAGACTTTATTCCTCTTAAATTATAGAAAGGGCCCGTGATGGTGGTCATCGTACTATTTTGAGGAGACATTATGATGAATAGGCGGTCTGAACTCTATCTTTCAGTCTAAAAGGATTTTCAAAATCCTTACAATTTTTAAATACGTGCATTAAATTTTGACTATCGTAGAAAGTTAATAATTTCAATTAATACTGTAAATAATTATTACAGTATATTGTTCAAAACTGTTTTTCTTGATTATTAAAATTCAAATAAAAAAGCATAAATAAATTTTTTAACACTTTATTAATCCAGTGCTATAAAATTATCTTAATTTTAAATAAATATTAATTGCAAAGTTCATTGAACTATTCTTCTTCTTCTTCATTGGCGCAACACTCCCATGGTCGGCCAAGGAGGTCTGGCTACTGACAGGTTTCGAGACAGGACATGTTTACTTTTTACGGGTAGGGCTATCAGCCCTACCACCAACAGCCATATTTGACCAGGGACCTACGGTTTAAACTGATTCCAAACCACTATAAACATTTATGTTATAGTCGAGAATTGAACCCGAAACCCTTGTCAACGGGCACCAGAGCGCTAGTCACTCGGACATCAGGGCCTCATTGGTCCCTTACGAAGATTAAAATAATTCCTTACTAAGGATAATAAATAACAAACGTTATTTAGTAATATTTTTATTAATAAATGGTAATAAATGTGTCACATCGTAATAAATCCAATTGTGTCACATCGTAATAAATCCAATTGTGTCACATCGTAATAAATCCAATTGTGTCACATCGTATGTAAATCTATGAAAATTCTAAATTATGGTGTCATGATGAAGATGTAATGTCAGAAGTTGTTAATGATGTATTAATGGTAAAGCTGAATTCACTACATATATGAGGTCCCAGTGGCGATTAACCTGAATCAAAACGCCCGACTTTTTAAAAATAACTATTCCTTTATCTCAGTTAACGGGATAATAGTGACTATTAAGACTTTTTATATTTTGTATTAATAAGAAAATGTCTTTATTACATTTCTCAGGAATAATCAGGATCCTATATCGTCATTTTACTTTAAAGCCGAAAGAAAAGAATGTTTCGATTTCTAGTTTCGGTATGAAAGAAATATATAGTTTGAGTTATCTTTGAACGGACCATTACCTTTTGAGCGAATGGTGTAATTTTTCTAAAAGAAATATTTTCTAACTTTTTTAGAGATCAATACATTGAATTTTTACGATGTGAAAAGTATTCAAAAGCTTATAGAATGTATTTAGGAAGTATTAAGTATTTTTTTAAATATGTTTTATAAAAATATAAGACTTAGAAATAAAAAGAGTAGTACATTTTATACAAACTAGCCTTAAAATTTCATTAAAATAATTACACTAGAAAATTATTATTATTTCATAGCCTTATATTGCATCAATAATAAGGAATGTTCTCATATTTTTTTCGAAAACATTTAATTTATTTAAAGCATATTATTCACTTTTTCGACATTATCTTTTTTACTCAAGATCCATTTGTCGAAAATTAACTAATTATTTATTAATCGACAATGAATTCCTAAAAATAAAATCGAGCATTTTAATTAAAAATTGTGTTTCTTCATTATAAAAGTATCTTTCCAAAATGATATCAATTTTAATAGAATATGAAGTATTTTTTCCAGAGCATTTTAAAAAATTCGCAGCCTTTTCTGCAAACACTCCTAGACTAAGTAATAATATTTAAAAAATTAGGTCTTATCTGTCCTCGAGGCAGACATAACATTTCGTTTTTAAAAATTAATGCTACAAATATTATATCCTTATGTTGTAACATTTTAAAAACATTACTTTGATAGCATAAGAATTTTCTGATTGTTGTGATGACAATATTATGCTATCTTTTACAGTATTGTATGAAAGCAAAGGTCCTATCATTTATTTGCAATAAAATTGTATTCCACTTCATATAAAAGAGTTTTATAAGTTCGTTATACATAAAGGATGATTTTGCCTTAATTTTGAGGAAAGGTTTAGCCGTATTCTATGATAATAAAAGCGAAATTATTTTAATCAACTTGAAAAAGTAATAAAGATCATCTTTGTTCAATAGCGCTTCAGAGAATTGCTTACTGATGTAGATTCAGGCAATAGACTTCTTTGAGCAGACAATTGCATTTTTTTTTTTTTTTTTCTGATTTTTATCATTTTTTATAATATAGTTTTCTTAAAAATATAGTTTTTCTTTCATAGGATGACTTAAAAGAAGATATTCCTCTCTGTAAGTAACAACAATAATACATTGAAACTATTTAAAAAATTCATTTCCATACACTGATTTTCGATGGCCAAGGGCGTAAAATGTAAATACTATCTCCACTGAATTGTATTTTTGAAAAATTAAAAAATTAAATTTTAATAACAATTGAATTCATAACTGATTTAAATTTTCATTACAGCATTTAAATAATATATCGGATGTCTCTTTTTCTAGTAACTTGCCTTAAGGTCAAATTAAATATCAACTTCTCTTGGAGAAAATCTCAAGTACATGAGTGGTATGATAGTAACCGTACTGGTGTTGCTTTAATCGGGTTTGGTAGTAGATCCTTGGTAGTAGGCTCTTGCTAGGCTCCACACTGGTCATCCTCATTCTCAAATAGCCTTAAGGCCCTTGCCCAAAATGTATCATGACTCAGGCCACTACTGCCCATATCTTAACTTGAAAAGGTTGCTAGAAGATTCAGTTGTGCTCAAGTCCTGGAGTGGTTATTCATTATTTGAGAGCACAGGGGTTCATAAACTTGGTCTAGATTGTGCTGTCGACTAAGTGGGATAATATAAACAATAACAACGAATAATATATTCTAAGCATTTTCATAAAATATAAATAATTTATAAAATACTTTAATATAAAAATACGATATAAATATACGAAGATAATATTAAAATGCCAATTTTGTAGTTTGCATACAAAATTGGTATTAAATATATTCTATGATTTTAATGATTATTTATTTACTGAAAATGATATAACTCTTAATAGTTCTAATAGAATTTACCCAGGATTGGTTTATGGTCATTAAAATACCAAGTTATTAAAAATAAGTTTTGTTATAATAATAAAGTTTAGTTAAAGTAATAGTTTTGCATATAATAATAAAATTGATGATGTTTGATTAATGTTTAATAAAATAGGTTGATGTTTAATTGATTGATGAATTATGACTGTAAATTGATTGATGATTTTAAATTGATTGATGATTTTAAATTGATTGATGATTGGTGCATGGATGTTGTTAGATTGATGTTTAATAAAATAGATTGATTGTAAATTGCTTGAGGATTGATGCATGGATGTTGTTAGATTGACGTTGGATATGCATGGATGTTGTTATGTCATCATAAATGATGCTGCCACGATTTTGATTAAACGTTTTTCAGCAGTTGACCTCATTTATGTTAATAAAAGTTGAATAATTTGTATCAACTTGAAATATGTAAGAAATGTCAGCGAATTCAGCCATCCATTTCTTTCACAAACAAATGAGATAAATCAATGAACAGCCACAACGAATGTGTTCCCCCCCAATACAATAATTGACAAAAGAATAAATGATGTTCGAAACCGCCATTTCCTTTCGAACGCAGGTGAAGAAAAAAAATAATGGCGGGAATTCATTCCTCTTCGTTCAGCGGAACAAAGAGAAAAGTCGCGTTCGCCTCACTATTATTTGAAGAATAAACGACGACTTAAAACCAAAACTTTTCCCCCAACCATAATTCAAACAACTTTTTGGGGTTGAAAAGTTAAAAGGAATTTTGTTTTCGAATTAAGGCTTTCGGAATCCTTCAGTGAAAAGAATCGTTTGTTTGTCCCAGTTCTACAAGAGATTATTTTTCGAATTTCAGAACAATGCATTTCCAGAAATGCTCAAATTGCGTTAAGATACTTTTAATTTTTCTCCATTGATGCATTATGCTTGTTTTAGTGGTTAGGTGGTTGCGTTTATAAAATTGTAAAAATAAGTAGAAGATGAAGTGTAAATTCTTATTTCGAACGAGTAGGACTATTATTTACATTATCTATAAAAAGCACTTTCAAATTATTGTCTCGTTGTCAAAACAATTCGTCCAAGTATACATCACATAAAGTCAACTTTGTAAACTAAATTTTCAAACTTTCGCTTAAACTAATGTCTCATTTCAAATCTTAAGTCATCATTTACAGAAAATAACACATTCTTCTTATCATTCACTTTTACTCTGTGATGTAACTTTCATCTACAAAAAACATCCAAAATAAATCTTAAAATATTTAGGTTCACCATCTATAGTATTAAAATGAAATTTTGAAACATTTTGCTTTATTTTGACAGGTAATTAAAATTAAATTCAACCTCCTTAACGAATCTAAATATAATTGTTCTTTGCAAGACAATACGAAAATTTAATTTTTTTTGTCAAGGTGGCAGTATTGGCGGACAAAAAAAAAAAGGAAAAAAAAACAATAAAACCTGCATTTTACTGTAAAGCAGAGGTTCTTAACCTTTGTTACACAAATCCATTTTCATAGGACATGAAGCTCTTTCCCAGAACAACATTTTTAAATGCATAAGATCTCAGGTTCCAATCTCCCTAGTGGCGTGCTTTGTGACAACTGCTTTTCAGAAATGAGAAGATTCGATGGTGATCATGTTAAAACGCCACATGTTAATAGGCTGCAATATAATATAATAACATTTATTGATGCAATAAAATTAAGCGTAAACAGTACATTAATTGCAATTTTGTAACCTTGATTCCTGTTACACACAGGAAAGTGCGCCCCCTCCCCGCTTTGACTTTCAAGAGAAATGACTATCATCCGAGAGGAAGCACAGCGCAGCCTGCGCTCCCGTTGAGAAACGTTTTGTTTATAGTCACTCCATTCGGAGAATAAATATCCATTTAGCTCATCCCAGATTATTAGTTGGCCTACAGATACTCACCCGGATAGGAAGTATATTTCACGTGCCTTGCATGTAGCCAAGTATCGGGTTTGTAGCTTAGCAGTGGAATCCTTCCATGAATTTGTAATTATCTTTCTTTAAAAATGCTACATATTGTCTGTAATTGTATTTGTGTGGTGTTTGTGCGTGCGTAAATAAAGCTGTGAATTCCCCCAACCTGTGCCTCAACTATTTCAACCGAACCACACTCAGTCACAATCTGGTTACCCAACCTGCATAATAAAATTTGATATTACAGTTATCCCAATTACAATAAAAATGTCACTTTTTCAATGCACAAGTATTCTTTTTTTTTTCAATCCTCTTTGTGTATCAAATATATAATTCTGATTTTTTTTTTTTTTTTTTTTTTTTTTTAAATAAGCGATTTAAAAAAAAAAAAAAAGTAAGAAAGAAAACGAAACAGCTTCACTCCGTGTCCAAAGATGGCGCCCGCAAGACAACCTATTCGAAAACGACATTCTCACGCTTTGTCGCACTTCCGTTTATGTAAAAACTTCAGTCCAGGTCCCGCTTATTTAAGATCTCCGGAAAGACTTTGAAAGGTGTTTCGGCGAATGGACTAAGAAAAACAAATAAGGGTTATTCAGCCAGTTCCCTTCTTTTTTGTTTATTTATTTATTTTTAGTGCTTCCACTGCCAGTTCTTCACACTTTCTGTGCTTATTTCATGCTCGGATGAGACACCAGACGTGAAATGATAGGAGTCGGACAGAAAAAAAAAGAAACGATTATTCCGAACGAAAGAGAAACAAACGAATGACTGCATTGCGCGAGAGATGAATGGATTCCAGTTTGCCGGAAATTATGGAAATGAGCATTCATTCACTCATGCAGGAGTTGCTTCTTTCGTTTTTCTTCGAACAGTCGTAACGTTGAAGCTGAGATACTATGCATTCTTCTTTCTTTTTTTTCATTTGTTCTTGTTCAGGACATGAGTAAGTAAAGTTTCAGGATAGATGTTTAAATTGTAATGAAAGAAATTTAAAGAAAAAAAAGGCGAGACAACTGTAAATGTTCTTTTTTAATGTGAACAGAAATGGTAATGTTTTTTATAACGTTGTAGTATTCATATCTTAATTAACATAATGCTCATAAATTATGGGAAATTTCAGACTTCAGAACAAAAAAAATTTTGAAAAGTCAATGATAATAATATGTGTTAATAAAAATTCAGGCCCACTTATATATATATATATATATATATAGAGAGAGAGAGAGAGAGAGAAAGAAGAGAGAGAGAGAGATAGATACTACTGTGCTAAAAAATGAGACCAATTATTTTTTTCAAAAAAATCTTTATTTATTTTTTCAAATTTATTTCATCACCTTCAAAATAATCCCCTCCGGACGCAATGCACTTATGCTAACTTTTTTCCAATCCTCAATGTATGCTAAAAAGTCATCGGCAGGGATGGCCTTCAAAGGGCGCGGCGATTCACGTTGAATCTCTTCAATCGACTCAAACGGTGTCCCCGAATGGTCTTTTGAGTTTAGAGGATAGCCAGAAGTCGCACGGAGTGAATATGGTGGTTGTGGAGCGATATCCTTTTTTTTATTTTCGCCGAAAAAGTCACAAAAGAATGAATGCAGTGCAAGCTGGAGCATTCAGTGTTTTCAGTACTAATCGAGATTTGACGCGTTTGAGGCCCAAAGTGGAATTGATCGATGCTTTTGAATTTCCAACATCACCATCAAGGTCTCTAATTGCAAATCGACAGTTTACGAGCACCAAATCGTTACTTTTTTGGACGTAAGCTTCGTCGGTGGAGGTTGATGGTCGGTCAGAGGACTCTTCGTCTTTAACGAGTTCTCTGCCTTCTTTGAACTGTTTATACCATTTCTAAACATATCTTTCTGATATAGAAATGCTGACGAATACCTTCTGCAACAGTCTATACTTTTCCGCAAACGAAATTTAATGCAAGTTACTTGCTCAATTAATTCAGATATTTCAAAAATCGCCGGAATCAGTTTTAGCGTCTCACAAAGCCAAGCGTACTAATGGATATTTTGACGTCAAATTTCACACAGATGTCAAGGACGGTGCCGGCAATGTAAAAAGAAAAAAAAAATTGAAAGTCCATAATCCCCGGGAATTTTAAATTGAAAATTAGTCTTACTTTTTGGGCACAGTAGTATATACATATATATGCCCTACTAATAATGCCGACCTGGGAGTAAGAAACCCGTCAGCAGAAGAAATTGGTCGCATTGCAAACGGAATATTCGCGTATTGCACTTTCAACTTCTTTTCTTGTGATACCACCACAAAGAAATTTGACCATGCAAAAATAGAAGTCATTTGCTTGATTGCTTTGTTCCCTCCAAATCATTGGAATGACAAATGGCGTGGTCATGTTCTTTTTGTCTCACTATTACGTAGAAAATTCAATTAAGCAAGAGTTATAGCATGTACGTGAGACCCAGGACTTGCTTTGATCTCCAATTTTGCATCCAAAATAAAAATGACATTCTTTTTTCACTAAAGTGATGGAACATTTTTTTGGGGTTTAAATGTCACTTCTTCACACAAATAGCAGAAGTTATTAGCAGAATTAACGCATTTACTCAGCTCTAAAAATATAATGTATTTAATCAAAAAGAAAATTCCTTACTGCGTATTCTTATCTTACTGTCTGCGAACTTATCTGCGTATTAATCCCAAAAAGTTTTACTGAATAGGAGCTAGAAAACTCAAAATATTTACTATATTAGGAAACACGTTTCTAAATCTTATTTCTAACTTTTCTTCCATTTTCAAACGCTCCATGTATATGTAATATATATTCAATATATAAGACAAATGTTTTAATGCATTTTTATAAACATTGCTACATTTTTTACAAATGATTATAATTTGTAAATTATAATAAATATATTTACCTATTTACATATTTCATTTTTCAATGCAAGTTTGATAAAGGAAACCTACTACCTCCGTAACTATTAAGCAAACCAATAAACAATTTTCATTATCATTTTCTATGTGTGTGTTCAGAACCTCAAAACTTATAGCAATTATTATTTTCACATTTAAGAAAACTATTATGCTGTGCAGTTTATTTTTTAATCAAATTTTATAGCAAATGGATTCTTTTTTTTAATAACGAAGGTTTCTTATATAAAACTTTCAAATCAGATTGTAATTATCTTAATAGAAAATTACTTAACTAAAACTAGTTATTTTACACGTATTTTCTTAGCAAAATACGTTGTATCAATGTATCAATGATGATGATGATAAATGTATAAATGTATCATGATAAATGATTTAATTTCATGTTAATCCTTTCAACTGAAATATTGTTATTGATCTGTTAGATTAGTTAGTAATAGATCTAGTCATATATATGTTTGTAATTCTCATCTGTTACTTTCCCATAGATCTGTTACTTTATCAAACTAAAAACAAATTCGTCATATTTTTTTATAGTATAAAAACACCCTCTCCAGAATTTATGTTATAAAACTTTTAGCAATGATAAAGTGGTTATTTGTGAAATAAAAACCTTGTTTATAACAAATAAAAACCAATTAACGATTTAGGTTCGAAATTATAATCAAAAATGACTTATATAAATTAAACCGATACATATTTATAATAGATATTCTCCATTATAAAACTGAATTTCAGGTGAACCAACCAAATATTTTTTCCACAATACAATAAAAACAAATACTGAATAAATTTTACTGCGCTTAAACTGTTATTGAATTGAAACTTGAAGAGAAATGAAACACTTATTAACCTATCAGTTTATTTATTACTTTTTAACACTTCTTATCTTTTTTATTTCAGTTTTTTTTTTCCTTAAAAAAAAAAAAAATCTAACATCTATTTTTCATTAAAAAAACAAAAAATGAAAAAAATATTTTTAGATGCTTTGAAACATAATTTTGCTTTTACACGTAAATGCAATATGTATTTAATATTGCAATATTTATTTTTGATTTTCATATAAACACATAAAAAATTTTTAACATTTTTTTTTAAATTTTCATATAAAAACATAAAAAGGCAAATTTTTTTAAATTTTCACTAATTAATATTTTCTATGCATTGAAACAGAATTTTGTTTTTACACGTAAATGCAATGCCTATTTAATAATGCAATAGTTTATTTTTAATTTTCATATAAAAACATAAAAATTCTAATAATAATATTTTGTATGTATTGAAGCATAATTTTACATTCACATAAATTCAATATTTATTTGATATTGCAATATTTATAACGTTTATTTTTTTTTAATTTTCATATAAAAACATTAAATAAAAGTAAGCATCAATATTTTCTATACATTGAAGCATAATTTTGTTTTCACACATAAATACGTCTGTTTAATATTGCAGTATTTATTGCAATAATTTATTTTTTTAATTTTCATATAAAAGTTTTCATGTAAAAACATCAAAAACATCAAAAATTATGCATTGAAAGATAATTTTGCTTTCCCGTGTAAATACAATACAAGTCAATAATATTTTAAAGAAATCAATATTATCAATATTTTTGTTATATATTTTGTAACAGTTAATTGTCAGGTTCATAGAAAAAGATAAAACCTTTTTCCCATGAACATGTAATTAAGTCAAAATTTTGGGTCAATTTATGGTGATAAAAAGCAAGATTTTTTTAATTTTATGCTGAATTGCTATCACTATAGATGTAAAAATAATCGATTATAATCAACTTTTTTATTGAGTAACATAATTGGATTAGAAAGACTTAAGTTCTAAAAGGTTGGTATACTTCTTTTGTGATAATCACTGTCTAGAGATACTATTAAAGTAATTACGATTATTACATACGAATATATGAAGATTAAGAAATTTTTTCTCAAATGTATCATTTACTTCATTTAACCTAATTCCATTAGTAAATAACAGATTGTGTTATGTAATGAAAGTAAGAAATTAATATTAATAAATTTGAAAATATAATTACTAATAAGTTAATAAGTATATAAATATTTTGGTGGTTTAAAATATTTATTAGTAAGTTAATAAATACGTTCGTTATAAATATCAATATTAATATATTAGTATTAATAATACTATTAGTTATGTAGTATGTTTATAAATATTTAGCAGTAAGATAATAACCATTTATTAGTAGCTGATTAAGTTTATTTAAAGTGGATTTGAATGAAAGTAAATAAAAACTCGAGGATGAACGAATGATAAGATGTTTGAAGTTATTTTTTATGAAGATAAATAAAATGGTTTCTTAAGTATGCTATACAAATAATATCTTAGTATGTGCTTTAAGTATGCTATGCAAATATTTCCTTAGTATGTAAAACGTTTCCCTAAGTATGCTATGCAAATTTTCTAGAAGTCATATGTTTTTCAATTCCTTCTATTAGCTCACAGTCTCTCCTATATATTTTGTTCAAATTTTCAATCTTAATAAATACTTTTTATTCATCCACTCAAGTTCAAATGCATTTTTTTAACTTGTAGTGGATGACACTGGATGTTAATAAAGTTTTTTTTTAAATATTAATTCATTCATTAATTTTAATTAATTAATTTTAGTTTCCTTTAGATTTAAGTTGCATATATCTACCAATAGATGGGGCCAGATAAACTTAAAAAATGAATGAAAATTATTTATAATGGACTTTCTGCAATATAGTGAAAAAAAAGTAGGAATTGACTTTAAAAAAAATTTTTTTTTGTTACTTGTTTATGCAGATAATTAAATTGGTTTCTTAAGTATGCTATACAAATAATATCTTAGTATGTGCTTTAAGTATGCTACGCAAATATTTCCTTGGTATGTAAAACGTTTCCCTAAGTATGCTATCCACATTTTCTCTCTTCTATAATTCATACGTTTTTTAGATGCTATAGATGTATGTATAAATAATCGATTATAATCAATATATGGACGTTAGGTTTTCCAAAAACATCCCTGAGTAGAACGCATTCTCATTGAAAAAAGAGGTAAGGGCCAAAATGACACTAACCTGTAAAATAAACGCTAACTCAAACAACGGAAATGTACGAGAGGGGCTATAAAAGGCAGCAGACGGGGCTCTTCGAATACAAATATCAGATTTTCGGAAATTCCACGGATGAGCCCCGGGGCATACAAAGGAGAGGGCTGAATCCACCACCTGTGGCCCCAGCGTTCGATTCGAATAAAGATTGAACGATCTTTTATTTGATTGATTTCCGGATTTCTTCAGGGTAAATGCATTGCAGGAAGGACTAAAGCAAACAAATGCTTTTGGCGGAAGGCGCATATTCCTTGTTTTAGGGTATTTGTCAGCTATTCCTGTGAACCTGAATTGTGGGGGTTTTATATAATAATAGGTATTTTTTTTTTTTTGGCAGTGGTCATTGATTGAATTGATTACAAGAACAATTTAGCTCATATTTTATTCAGAAGTACAATTGCTATACAGAAAATTTTCCCTCTTATAGGTTTCTCGTACAATAAATTGAAAAGGAACAAAATTTTCTCAGACTGATATAATTTTAGTATTAACAAGCACAGAAGGATTTTGAGCATCGGCCTAATGCTTCAATATATAGATACATACTTCTAACAGCTCATTGACAGAAAGCTCATAGAACACTCATTGATAGAACAAATCATCCAACAGCTAGCTCATTGAATAGTTCAGAAGAAAGCTCATAGAACGACTCATTGATAGAACAAATCATCTAACAGTTCATTGACAGAATAGCTCATTGAATAGTTCATTGACAGAATAGCACATAGAACAACTCATTGAACAGTTCATTGACAGAGCAGCTCATCGAACGGCTCAATTACAGAACAGCTCATCAATTGACTCACTGACACAACAGCTCTTCGAATAGTCAATAACTCATATTATGCATACCCCGAATATATTTCGGGGTATGCATAATATGAGTCAATGAATTGTTCTATTTCTTATTTATGAATTTTTATTATTTTATTTTTTATTTATTTTTTTATTTATTATTTAATGAATTATATTACACAAATATTTAAACAATAAAAATTGTCAAAAAAAAATTTTTAAGTAATCATTTACTTGTGGAACATTTTAATCCTGTAAATTAATGTTAAGTACGATGTATTCTTTCGTTATACTGAAACTAAATAAGTTTTCTTGGACATACAATACATTTTCATTATTAGTTTGAAGCAACGCCGGTAAAATTCTGCTTGTAATCAATGGCATCGACACAATGCTTTTAGCAACAAATATGAATGAAATTTTGCATGAAAAGCCTGGTTTTATAATTTGTCATAAATGTTTGCCCAAATTGAGAAACGTAATTGGATTAGAAAGATTTGTAAATTCTAAAGAGTTGGCGGTACAGTTCTTTTGTGATAATCACTGTCTAGAGATACTATTAAGACAATTATTATTATTACATACGAATATATGAAGATTTAAGAAAATCTTCTCAAATATATCATTCGCTTCAATTAATCTAATTCCATTAGTAAATATCGCAATTAAAGAAAGAAATTAACATTAATAAATTTGAAAATATGTTATTCAACCATTTATAAATATTTAGTAATAAGTTAATAATTAATTAATAGTTGATTAATTTTATGTAAAGTAGATTTGATGAAATAAAATAGAATCTCGAAGATGTTTAAAGTTATTTTTTTTCCTTATGGAGATAATTAAAATGGTTTCCTTAAGTATACTACGCAAATATTTCCTTAGTATGTAAAACGTTTCTCTAAATATGCTATACAAATTTTCTCTCTTCTAGAATTCATATGTTTTTTTTTTTTCGAGTGTTTATTTATTTATGGAATATTTCAATCATGTAAATAATCATTGAATTTCTTGTTTCGGATAACAATTCTAGCCTTGCTTTCCTATAGGATTCTGTTTCCAATCTGTGTTCCCCACTTCTTCTACAAATTTGTAATTGGAAAATCTGAACAATCTGTATAATTTGTCAAAGCTTTCTATACTTCGTTAGAAGGATGAATTCAAATCTTTAGTAGTTGAGCGGGTAGAAAATTTAAAAAAAAAAAGAAGGATCAATTTATAAAGGTAAAAAAATAACAATGAAATTTTTTTGAATTAAAAAAAAAACACAAAATATGTATAAGATACGATGTTATGACGAAAATATTAATAAACGGAAAGTTGAAAATATTTTTGTCCGAAAAATAACATCGTAAGATTTTTTTTTTTCTATAATTATTTGTCTTGCATTGTTTAAGTATAAAAATAATTTTATTTATTGTTTTCCAATTTATTGCAAAATAAAAATTTTAAACAATAACACGCTAGTATGAATGTAAAATTTCTTACTACAATATTTTTATTTGTTTATTTCTTATACTCAGATAATAGCCTAATACACTGATAGATATTAAGACCTCAGTTATAAGCAAATGTTTAGTACAAGACTTCATAACGCAGCTTGTAGGATTGTCAAAAATATATTCCTTTTTGAAATCGTAATTCAACCACAGTTTTGTCCTCATCATTAATAAGTCGAAAAAAATAACCCATTGGAATAATAGTTTTTGAGCTTGTTTACAATAAAAAAGAATCAAATTCTAAAAGCCATATATGCTGTTCAAAAATTCTTTTATTTACTTTTATTATTTTGGTTATGTGATATCTCAATGTATGAAAACTGCTTAGATTGCAAAAATGAGTTTGATAAAAAAAAAAAATAATAATAAATAGCTTAATGAAATATGGATTTCTATGCAGCTGCAAAAATAAAACGGGAAAATACGAGAGTAGTATTCCAAACATTCATTTAGATGTTTACAATTTCAATCTACTGCTTACTGCTCTGTTATTGCTAGTTTGCAATTCCTGAGAGTGGACGATATTCGTCAGACAGATTCGTTAGACAAAACACCCACAACATTGGAGTGCTTTATTAAAAGGGCAGCTCGAATATCTCATGGTAGGTTTGATTTCAATTTCTAAGACAGCTGCTTATGAACTAATCATGGGAAACATTTTGGATCCGTTTTCCTTTAGTAGATAAATGCAGACTGGCAGTTAAGCATAGTGTTTAAACAACCTTACCTAGGTATTACTTTTATCTTTATTATTTTTATTTTACGATGTGTGGTTTTTAATTCAGTATTTATTTTGTGAATTGGCTGTTATGCTCTTAAAAAGGTCGCAAAATAAAAGAGAAAAGTGACTGACTTGTAAAGACTCATAAAAACAAGAAAGAAAAAAAAAAAAAAAAAAATATTCTTGTATATACATTTCATTTTTTTTTTTTGTATTTAATAGAAAATAATTAATGCAATAAAAAAAAAAGTAAATGTGTGACATTACATTGTTTTCCAAATTATTTTAGTATTTTTAGTATATTAAATTTGATTGTTTTAGTATTTGTTCGATTTTTTTAAAAAACCAAGCATATAAATGATGAGTCAACTGGTTTTTATTTACCGAATTTTTATATTTGTGTCTAAAAGTATTTTTATGGAACATTATTAATCCAAATTGGCTTGCACGATTTAATATAATATTTATCATCACGCATATCAACTTTGTTAGGCAGAATTTTAAAATATGGACAATTTTTTTTTAATGATAAATATAGTAGATATAAAAATATACGTTAGTAGAAATCCTGAATTCAGACTAGCCAGTTATTGACAAGGGTCTGGTCCTATAGCCTGCGATAAAATAAAAAAAAAAGCATTGAATAGGATGGGGTTTTTTTTCGATATATACTTATTTAAAACTTGTGCTAGATTACCTTTCATCAAAAATCTAAAAAAAAAAGTACTAACTATATTATAAAAGCAAAATGGGCATATTATGAGACAAATTGCAAAAAAAAAAAACCATCGTCGATTCAGCGATTAGTACATCTCTGTTTTGGTCAGAAATTAACTATTTGGTTAAAATTTTGAGAAAAGAACGAAAAAGTCTTACTTATTATTTTTTTAACATTTGATTTAGTTTCAACGCACTCTGGCATATATAAAAATTGTATTTAAATTATTACTGTAACCGTGGTTCCACCTACGCAACAACATTTCCTCTTACGCACTGCAAATGCGCCCCTTGCGGCGTTTGGAAGATATCGCTAGTAGGCATTGAGACTCTCACCAAAGAGGTACAGCGAGACCGGCGATGCTGTCTCAGAGACGTTTAGTTTATAGACTCTCACCCCGAAAGAAGATATAGTTAGCACCACCCTGTGCATAAATTGGCGTACAGACTTTCATCCAGAGAGGAAATATATTTCGCCAGACAGTGTGTACCTGAGTAACTTTATTTGCAGCTTAGAAGTGGAATCCTTCTACAAATTCTGAACACACCCAAATACAGCTGCACAAACAAACCGAAATCTACTGCATCAATTAATTTTTCAAGATATGGAAAATTCTCAAAACGACAATTTTAAATCACAGAAAAGTTTCGTTGCACGTTCGGTTTGACTTTTCTTGTACTCAATCAATCTTTTCACCAATACAACTATTTTGTGTTAGAAGAAGCAGCACTTCATATAATAGCAATTTAAATTGTCTGAGGAAAACCTTATGATGTACTTTTAAAACTCCGAAATATAAATAGTGTTTCAGTAAAACCTAAAATAATTTTATACCATTTGGTCTGAAGATACAATTTCAAACGATTTTTATGATTACACGTGTCATAGATAATTACTATTTATGATTATTCAATTCCTTCTATTAGCTCACACTCTCCCTACATATATCTTGTTCAAATTTTCAATCGTTCATAAAATACTTTTTATTCATCCACTCAAGTTCAAATACGTTTTCTTTTAACTTGTAGTGGATGACACTGGATGTTAATACAGTTTTTTTAAATATTAATTCAGTAATTAAATTTAATGAATTAATTATAGTTTTGTTTAGATTTAAGTTGCGCATATCTACCAATAGATGGCGCCAGATAAACTTAAAAAAAATTAATGAAAAATTATTTATAAAGGACTTTCTGCAATATAGTGAAAAAAAGTAGGAATTGACAATTTTTTTTTTTATATATTACTTGTTTTTGTATTTGAACAAATTTATTATTTATAAAGAAATTAAAAAATGTTAAGTAATCTAATTGTAAATGGGTTTAAAGATATTTAAGATATTTTATATATATTAATATATTTAATTATATATTAATATCTTAGATAATTTATATATTTTTATATTATTAATATTTTTATGATATTTAAAATTTTTTATATTTAAAGATATTTTAAATTATAAGTTAAGTTTTATTTTCATCATCATCAGTATTTTTTTTTTTTTTTGAAATATTAATATGTCTAATTTATCTTTATTTATTTGTCTGCTCAATATCATCTCAATTCTTTGATAAATTCCTTCTTTATTATTAATATTTATAAATTAGCTTTTTATTGAATTGCATCAATGCTAAATTATTATTAAAAAATAATACAGTAATGCTAAATGGATCACTCGGTTATTAAAGATTCACCACAATATTTGCCAGTAGAACAGGTGTTTTTTTGCCCCCTTTTTGAGCATTGAATTCAATATATCCAAACCTATATTTGTGTTTATATCTCTTATTAGCCACTTACATTCACTGTCGAGCAAATATTCTGATTATTGCATGACATTTTACTTTAGTGTAATTGAGTCACAGGACATTTCATGAATTACCTCGAAATGGGCAAAGAACCATATAACTGCTATGAATCTTTCTGTAATGTTTCTGGGTTTACCTGTTGAGTATTTTATTAACTGATACCACTGATACCATCTCAACATTTTATAAAATATATTTGTTTTACAGATAATTTAAGATTTTCCTTAATTCATTATTAAGGAAATTTCTTTCACATTTAACAATTTTTTTTGGGTACTTACGTATTAACGATACCTTGGCGACAGACTTGTGGGTTTTTAAGTGTCGCCAATCTAACAGCTACAGATTTGCTGATTTGTTTTGACGCCATTTTGTAGTGCTACGAAAATGCGTATTTGGGATTTGCCAGAAACAGAACAAGATGCAATTTTATTTTTTCAGGAGCGAAATATTTTACCAAAACAACGAAAATGTCCCAATTAGACTGTTTTGAATTCATGTTAAACTCTATATCGGCCTGTTTTCCACTGAAATCTGTTTGACTACTTTGTGTTTAAATAAAGTGTTTTTGACTACTTTGTGTTTAAATAAAGTGTTTTTGACTACTTTGTGTTTAAATAAAGTATTTTTGAACTTTTGTTTAAATAAAGTATTTTGAATTTTGATTTTGATTTTAAATGAAGTCTTTTATATATTTTATTATTTGGAACAAAAATTGTAAGTGTAGATTGGCGCCACTTAAAAACCGCTAAATCTGAGCTGCGGTTCGCGCGTGTGCTCTTTATTGGCGCAACTGTCGCCAAGGTATCGTTAATACGTAAGTACCTTTTTTGTGTTTTGATTCAGTCCATTTTTTTATTTATTATTAGAAACCTTAAAAATTCGATTTATAATAGGATGTAACAGTTTTTGTTTTTAACAGCAATCTAAATCACTTCATATAGTGTCGCCATCTAACGACAAAAGGAAAAGATAAACTAATGAGAAAGGACAACGGGAAGATAGAATAGATTTTGGAGAATTCTAGTGTATGATGCATATTTTAAAAATTAACGAATATCATTCATAAAATAAATTTATTTTTGTTTAAGTCATATATGCTTGTATTTTCATGATTTAAAGAAATTTAAGAAATATAATAATAAATCAGAATATCTGCGACATATTCATGAACCACTAAATGAATTGGAAGACTATGTGCTTAATAATTATGAATTATTAAATGCTAAAGTTTACTTATTGTGATATTATACATTCTTTCGAAATTTAATTACTAATAAATATTTACAAAAAAAGTTTTCCTCTTTAGATGGCCATATATATTTTTTTGTTATAAAGTATATTTATCTCAAAATTTAAAACTATAATAAGTATTAATGGAACTAAAAAAATTAAAAAATTTGCAGTAAAAAAATTTCCATAATTCATTGATTTTAACGTTGTTCATTGTATAAAAATTGAAAATGTAAGTAGTGGGTTTTAATCCCGAACGCACTAGAGCTTTGCAACACGAAATTTTAGTTTATTCTTTAAGTAGTCAAACAAATTTTTACGCATTTTACATGAAAGCCTATGCAAACTGTAAGTGCAATCCAAGAATACCTGAAAATTTGAAATAAAATAAAAGCTTTTTGTATATCTTTTGATGTTTGTCGTTTCTCGCTTTCTTCAAAGGTTTGGCAAATAGTACAAAAATATAATACAGATTGTTTGAATTGCAATCTAATGGATCATTTCATTTTCAATTATTCTTTTCGACAAATGGCGAAAAATAAATCTAAATAAAAATAATTATTGTTCAATCACCCCAGTTTGTGCAGTTTTATTAGAGGTAAAACGTGTTTCGTAAAAATTAAATTATACTAAAGTTTTACTTTTAAAATTTAAATTTTGAATTTAATAGGCCATTAATTTATATGCAATGGTTATTTATTATGTATTATTATATATTATAATTTGATTTAATTTTTAATCAGAAATCTAATCTAAAATTAATTTATTGTTAAAGTAATAGGCGTTTCGAATCACTTTAATGATTCGTATCGTTCGAATAAATTTCAAAAGATCTGTACCAAAATGCTCGTATCAAATAATTGCTTCTTCATAAAGTTTTAGAATAATTAAATTTTATTATATTCCTATCGCTAATGAATGTGATAATTTTTGTGAGAATTGTGCACTTTAGGGTTTCGCAGTCTCTTTTCCGCGACAAATGGAATCACTAACTCAACAGTATTTTGTACCATTTTGCTTGTTTAGAAGGAACTTGACAAAAACAGCAAACGAAAAAATCGCCAAATAAACAAGTGAAACTCTAAAAGCAGAACACCTGTTCTTGTAGAATTCTGACCTATTGCTTCATGAATGTATTGGATTATTGAATATCGATATATTCTCATGTGTCCAGCAAAGTATGTTCCAACACGATAAATTGAAATTCATGATAAGATTTAATTTATTTTTTTTTATCTAGAAATTTAAAGTGTCAAGAGATTTGTTAAATAACAGTTATTAAAAAAAAAAAAAATATGATATTTATTCATTATTTGCATATATTGAATTATGCATGACACATTTTATTTATGCTAAAATTTTTTCAAAATTTGGTTCCATCTAATTTTAGATTTCATTTTAAAAATAAAAAAATCAAGGCTATCACTTAGATAAATAGAAATAAACATATAAGCTTCTTTTTTTCTTTTTTTTTTTCCTTACTCGATCGAAAATAAATCATTTGATGCCTTTAAAATTTAAATAAATTTATTATTAATTTCTGCAACGCATTTAAAATAATCGGATCTCCATTGAGCAACAGATTAATACCAAAATTAAGATAACAGTTTAATATATTTTCTATTAAAAATTTAATAATTACATTCTTATTTCAAATCCATTAAAATTTAATACTGTACTTCAAAAAAAAGAAAAAAATCTTCAATATTAAGAATTTTGAGACATTGAAACTTTGCTCGAATGATAATGAAATATTTATTATTTAAAAAATAATAAAAAAATTATTAATAAACACATCGGTTACTGAAATTGATATATTTATCTAAGTTTTAAAATATAATTCTTTAAAAAACTGGATGTAATGTCATCAATTTTCTTGATAAATTACTTTTAAATGACTTTTATATTATCTTTAAATAAATTCATTGCTTTAAAAGTCCTCAAATGCTTTAAAGTTAAGAATTTCGAAATAAAATATATAAAAAAAAAAAAAAAAGCATCTTATGCTTTGCAAAGAATTTCGAAATGCAGCAAAAATTCAGCGCAACTTCTGGAGGATATTTACTATTATTACGCAGAGTAGTAATCACTACTCTGCGCAATAATAGTACTATAACTAATCTATGCTGCTGAAGCGGAAATATTTTGTTATAGTAGTATCTTCTAATTACCGGATGCAAACAATTTTAAAATGAATGGTTCATATCAAACATTCATATCATGATTCATATCACTTATACGGATCGTACTGATTCGACTGATAACTAGCTTCTGTTAGAAGAAAGTAGAAATTTCTCACATCTCATCTGGAAGTGTTACTTTCAGTTTCTTTTACATCGTTTCATTCATCAACTAACTTATTTTTAATATGAGCGAACCAGGAAATGATAAACGGTAATCCTCTTTCTTGGTACACATATGATTACAATAAATGTGAATATTCTGATTAACTTTGAAAATGTTTTTCTGTTTTTTAAAACTTATTAACTGTACTTTGTTATTGTGCTTTTATTGTTCACTGTAGAATTTTTATTCAATTGTTTAAGCCGGTATAAATAACATCGAACGTTGTTGTGTGCATAGGATTTTTTTATTTATTATTAAATTATTTTAAATTTATTTAGTTTTAAAATTTACTATAAAATGAGCAAATCCAATTTGTGAAAATTGATTAGAAATATACATGAATAGGGCTTTTTGCCATTGAATTTTAATAAATTTTTTGATTATATTCGCTTTCGCGCGATTTTTTAAAATATTAATTACCTTTGATATGCCTTATTTTTGTGAGAAAAAATAATCCAAAAGTATTTAAGGAAATATTTATTATTTTAAAATTAATGGTATTACTATATTGTGTTTGTATGTATGAGTACTTTTATTTATTTTTTAGCGTAGTAATGCTATTTGTTTTGTGCAAATATCTTACTCATTTATTGATATTATTCTTATTAATACTAAAATTTATTAATAATTTACAAAACCTATTTCATTTTAAAAGTGATCTTCTACTTAAATATGACTAACTTCATCCTAAAAGGAAATATATAATTTTTAGTAGCTCTTTCCTTCTTATTGTTTTCCTTGTTATTGTTTGTTTAGTTTTAAAATTTTCCTATATTCTTTTTAATTATTATCTGTATTTTTAAAAATATTTTAAGTTTGTTCCAATTTCTTTTATTGCTCCCATTTATTTTTTCTTGTGCAAAATACATTAATTAATGAAATACAAATAATATGTTTAATTAATTACAAATATGATATGTAAATTTAAAAAAAAATTGATTTTACTAATATCATAGCTTAAACTTTTAACAAGTTTATTTTCAATGAAATGATAAATAATTCTATAATGGTGCATTATGTAAAAAGAATAATTAAATATTTATATAATACTTTTCAGATTACCTCCTTTAACATGGGCCGAAAGGAGAAATCTTGTCTATCTGACCATTAATGTAACTGATTGTAAAAAACCTGACATTAAATTAAGTTCTGACAAATTATATTTTAGGTAAAATAATTTTTTTCTGGCATAATATTTTCTTTGATTATGAATTCTTAAAAATTAATTTTATTTTACTGAAAATTTTCAGCATTTAAATTTTTTATTTCAACTTTAATGAACTTAAATTTCTTTATTTTCCTGAAATACTTAATTCATATTTTAATTTTTGAAAATTTTGTTAAACAATTGATATACATGAAAAATTTTATTACCAATTTTAAAATGTAAAGATTATAGTAGTTATTAAAAATACTGACATTTAATTTATTCAACAGGAATGTCATGTAACATTCCTCTATATTCTTTAATTTATGTTTTTAGTGCTGAATTTTTTTTTACTACAATTCAAATGTATATTTTTCTTTATAAATAAAATATATTAGATTTTATTTTTTAAATCGTAGTTAATTTGAAAAAAATATTTTCTATTTAATATCCATAATTTTAATAGTGGCAAGAATGGCGAAGGCCAAGATTATGAAGTTACATTGCAGTTTTTTAAAGAAATTAATGTAGAAGTAAGTTTATTTAAAATATAGAAGCACATTTATGCTAGCAATCATGGTTTAAAATTTATCTTATCAATTATTAAAATGCTTATTTTTAGCTTATTAATTTTAAACTTCCTTTTAGTTTCCAAAATATATTTGTCGCCTTATTTACAATTTTCTGATTATATTAATTTTACTTTTACCATTTATATTTTCAATGATTAATTGAGAAGAGAATGAATTTCTTGAATGCTGTAATTTTTTTTTTTTTTTTTGACTCAATCATCTTAAATTGTTATATGTAAAATAATAAAGCAAATGTTTATATAACAAATAATAATAGATTTGTTATTTTATTTTTAATAACAAAATGTTATTATTTTTTATTACTTAAAATATTTATCATTATTTAAAATTTCCATTTTAATTTTGAAATTATAAATAAAAAATATCTTTAATATGTGTTTTTAAAGTTTAATTTAATCATTTTTGATGTTTAAGAGAAACTTATTTGATGATATTAAATATTGTTTGGTTAGGAACACTTAATGACATTTCTCTGTTCTAAATAATGTAACTATATTAATCAAAAGTATAATTTCTGTAAAATGTTAGCTTATTCTGACTTTAAAGATGGGAATAGATAGGTCTAATCTGTTTATGCACATTTTTGGAAGATTTCAAGCATCCTTGTCTATATAGCATTTGTGTGTAGCAGCCTGATTGGCTAGTGCTCTCTGGCCTTTGATACCACAGGCTTTAGGTTCGAATCCTGGCTCAATATAATACAAAAATTATTATCTTATATTTCAACATTTTAATGCCACTTTTTGAATTACATACGGCCTGATGGCCCATTGGCTGTGGCTCTGGCTATTGGTACCATAAGCATCAGGTTCGAATTCTTGCGATGGCATGGATGTTTGTTAGTGTTTCAGAATCCATGTGAAACTGTAGGTCCAGTTCTAATTAGCCTAAAGTGTGCAAAAATTATTGTAGAGTAACATACCAATGCCAAATATAGGATGCGTCTTATTATAATTTTTAAAAATATTTTACTGGATAAATATATATATATTTACAAATATGTCTTTATATTTATTTGTTTTTATTACTTTTAGACTTCAAAATACTCTGTAAAAGATAGAGCTATTGATTTTATTATTATGAAGGCTGAGGGAGGATCTTACTGGAATCGACTTTTAAAGGACAACAAGAAAGTAGATATAAGTTATCTTTCATTCACATTATTTACTACATTCTTAATTCTTTCTTTATTATTATTATTATTATTATTTTTATTAATCTTAAAAATATTTTTGTCATCAGTTTATATCTATGATATTGCCACTGTTTATTTCTATTGTTCTCTAAAGTTAATTTTAAAATTTTTTCTTCCTAAATATTAAGAAAAAAAAAAATGATAAAATAATATAAACTAGGTAAAGAATTTTATTATATGTTAAAATCATGTTTTTATATTGATAATTTGTTTAATAATTTTTTATTTGTCTTTCAATGCATTTGTACTTTTATTATGCACAGATAACTCAAAAATGTATTTTATCAAAATATTTTAAAAATACCTTTATTTTGAAACTCAGTTTTTGCTAAATAATAATTAGATAGCCTTTTTTTTTTTTTGTTTATTATTATTACTAGTTTTAAATAAATTTATAAGCATTTAAAAATAAATAATATTTAACTGTAAAAAAAATAGCTGCAAAATAAATATTTGAAAAAGTTTTTGATTTTTTTCTGATTTTTCTAAAATAATTTATTACAAATAACTTGCTTAGAAACTAAAGCTTAAAACAAAATTAATAATTTATAAATGTTTAGAATTGTTAATTAAAAAATAATTGGTAAGAAATTAAAATTATTTGTAATTTATATTAATGTTAATTTCTTAGAAGTTTTTCATGCATTTATATCAGTAAAAAGAAAAAAAAAAAGTGAGAATTTTAATATGAGAAAGAAATGAGATGAAGAGATTAAGTCATAAAAATTTTTGAAGAGAAAGCTGAAATTCCGCTACATACAACAGTACGCACAGCTCAGATAAAATCTGAAACCTTAGTATATAGTTATTATAGAGATATATTGTTCATGTATAACTTTTAATATAAATATACATTTTTTTCCTTTACAAAGCAAATAATATATGAGGAGAATATATTTATTTATGGAACATGACTAAGCATATAACTGAAATTAAATATGAACTTTAAAAACAAATCCAAAATTATATATATTCTGTAAACTAATTGTAGATTTTATATTGTCTATATAATGTCTATTTGGAAAAAAATTATAGTTCTGAAAGTTTTAATTGATACTTTATATCATTATACATCACTTTACTTATAAGGTAATATATTGGGTAATATATTCCTTTTTAATTACAGTGATGTTAAATATTTATAAGATTATAAACATTTATGATTTATTTTTCAGTACCATTGGCTCAGGATTGATTTTGCAAAATGGAAGGATGAAGATGATTCTGATATTGACCTCAATGATGGATCTGACTTAGAAGAGGTAGGTTGTTTTTTAATCAGTTTTTGTATATCTAATATTAATAATGATTGAATAATTATATATTCATTCACTCTTGTAAAAGGTTATTTCTGATACAATTAGGCCTTACTTGTAAGTTTTCTTTTTTATCTGGAAAGTAGACTTTAAATATTAAAACCAATTTCATAATAAATTATAATTTCCTGGACACTTTTATTAGCAAATTTAATATCTATTGCTTATACTAATAAAATATTTTTATTGTATATATTCACTTTTGATATTACTAAATTCAATTGAAGAAATAAAATACTACATTTAAAAACACTTTATCAGATAACTTGGTGATTGACAAAAAAAATCTTGTAATTAATAATAGTATAGTAATTAAATTAATATTCAAATTTCAATAAGTAAATTGTTTAAATATATTCCTAATTTAGCCTGGAAATGCTTGTATCATTGTTTTTAAATTCAATATCATCAGAAGTTATGATTTGATGAATTCCATAAAATATATTATTCTATTATGTTTGAATTCCATTTGTTATATTCAAAAGGGTGAATCTTATATTTTTGAAAAATGAAAAATCTTTTTCTCCTATTCTGAAATTTTGTAAATAAAAACCTGTATGTTTAAATCTTTTTTTTTTTTTTTTTTTTCAATGTGTATATATATTTTATAAAAATAACTTTTCAAACAATGCTTTGTATTTGAACATTTACATTAAATTCTAAACAAAAAATTATTATTATGATTTAAATATTTTTTTCTTTTTAATTCTGAGCAATTTACTTTCCTAAAGTTAAAAAATAAAACAAGTTAAAGTTATTTTTTTTATTTATATGTTATAATAAAATCATTTTTTTTTTTTTAAATTTGTTTCATTGAGATGGTTTTAAAATTAAATTTATATTGTATTTAATAAAACCTCTAAATAGTAAATAAAATTGTACACAGCTATGCTTGATTGAAAATCATTTTACTTCATTAAGTAATTATAAATTAATTCTTTTTTTCTTTCTCCTTTTTACTTTAAGGAAATAATACAGGTATGTATACATGCTTTTATCAATTTATTAATATATTTTATTAAATGTATTATTTTAGATGATGAAACAAATGGGTGGTTTGCAATCATCAAGTAATGACTTGAATGATTTGGTAAGTTTTTCATTTATGTAATCTGCCCATTTGTTGTAACAGTGTGTGTTTGGGAAAAACTAATTAAAAATTGAAATTATTCTAATTATATTTTTAATGTTGCAAGACTGCTACATGTATGTTTTCTATCTAACAAACAAGTCTTCAAGCATGACTAAACAGAAGTTTTTAATTGTTAAATTGTTATGATAAATATATTTAGTAGAAGTTAAGAATAAATAAATACTTTTTACAAGTAGTTTTTTTATATACGGGAAACAAGTTAATTTTTAATAATTTCTTTCTTTTCTATTCTTTCTGAATTAGAATATACACGTAAAATCAAAAAAGAAAATATATGTATGTAGTAATCTATGATTAAAAATTACTTATATCAATTATTTTATAACTACCATTATTAGACAATAATTGTGTGTTGTATTATAGTAATTCTAAAAATATGCAATATTTAAAACCCATAATTTATAGAATAGTTTATAACAAAAACAAATCATTTCAATGTAAAAATTTTGATATACAAAAGCAAAATAAAGTGACAGATAAAAATTATAATTTAAAAATTTATATTTGAATAATTTTTCACTTAATAAAAATAATTTACAGCATGATTAAATGTATGCAATTCTTTAAAAAATTTGGTTGTTTTGTTATCTAAATTTTATTAATATTGATTATATTTTTTGAATGATTAATGATTTTAATGGATAGACAAATAAATAATTAAGATTGAAAAAAAAAAAATGTGTATTGCAACTTTATCATCTTATTTTGTTTTTAGTAAATGTTTAATGATTTGTAAAATGTTAAATAAAATTCATTAATATGTATAACTATATAATGCATGTACATAATTGTTTTTGCCATTGTTAGACTAAGATTCATTTAAAAATGAAAATATTTCTATCTTAAATATATGACCCAACACTGATTCAATTTAAATTTTATGCAATTATTTAACTTTTGCTAAAAGTTAAAAAATAGTTCCATCAGCATTAACAAATTGCACTGCTTTATTACATAAATCTGTTATATGATTTCCAAGTATGCTAACTACTAAGAAAAATAAATTTCACATGACCTATGGATTAAGGAAAATAAAAGAATATTTCTAAAGAAAGAAAAAGATCCCTTGTTTACAAAGCAACTTTTGATAGTCAAGAAAGTAACATTCAGTGTGGTGCACAAATAATTGTTTTGTCCCAATTTTTTTTTTTTTTTATTAAAAGAAAAGAAAAGTGATCTTTACTTAAAGAAGGATGAATAATTTTATTATTTGTTTCTATAAGCTTCTTTGTCACAATACTTATATTTTCATTTCAAAATGCTATGTAGTAATATTTAATTAAAAATTAAGTTTTTCTTATATAAATTCAGTATACAACAAATAATTTCAGTGCACAAAGTAGTACAGAAATCTCTTTATGATCTGGCATGTTCTGCACCGCCACCATGCCAGATTTTGCCTGATTATTGAGCATCAATATAATTTTTAAGGAATGTAAAATATAAAGCATGTGCATATGTTTCTACATCTGACTGTCTAGATCAAATGCCCTAATCTATACAAAAGTGAACGCTCCATCTGTGCAATAATTATGGAATGTGCCAAATTATTGAATGCCGGATTAAAGAAAAAGTTACTTTATTTAGTTTTAAGTAATCTTTAACTTAATTATTAATATAAACCTAAACTTTAAAAAAATTATTGCATCACAGCTACAGTTGCATATATACATAAAGTTGTACATAAATTTCATTATAAAGTTTGATGGTAATATAAGTTAGAAAGTAGTTGTTTACTTTTGATGCTTGTGTCCCTCTCTCACGACTGTTAAAAAAAATTTTAAATTGTCAAATATACTCCTGAAATTTCTCATTTTAGGTTAGCATTTTGAGATTTTCACCTGTCAACATTTTAAAAATCAGTTCCACAAAATTTTTATGAAGCAGTCTTATATAAAAGTTTTTAAAAATCAAACTGGAACATAGTTATTTCTAAATAAAATTTGAAAACAATTAGTTAATAATTAACAATGTTTTGGAAAAATTTCCAATCATTCAGTATATCAATTATTATAAGTTGCAGTTTTTATTAGAATCTAATATATTTATTTTTACCCACAGTGATAATTGATAAAGAAAGGGAAATTTCCAGAAGTGGTGTAGTATATTCATATGTAAAAGTATAGATTGAAAATATATCTCATCTGATTTCATTTAATTTTGGGATAATTTAGTATATATTTACACACATATACACAGTGTCATTTATTTTTAATAACAATAATCAAGTGTTTAATACTTTTCAATTATATATTTGTACATTCTTGCACTTTTGAAATAAAAGTTTCAGAGACAACGGTTATTTAATTTTTGCAGGCATTTTTATTAATTCCATTTATGTAAAACTGATTTAGATTTTTGTAATTTTCTTTTTTAGATGAGTCTGATGGTGATGATGAAAAGGATTAGAGTAGTTGTATCATCCAATTTGATTGTTTTTATACATTTCCTACTTAATTTTTTTTTTTTTTTGTAGCATACCATATGCCAAATAAATGTACTTAAAAGTTGTTTATGTTTTGCTTTTATATAATTGTCTGAAATTATAACAATCATTCAATTCAATTTTTTTTTTTTTTTTTTTTTTCCCCACAAAGCTTTGAATTATATACAAAATATCTCAGAGTAATTTATTTCTTTTTGTACTCTAAAATTTTTGGTTGAGGTATTTTACTAGTAGTAAAATTGTTACAATAAAATTACTAACAATATAGTGCTATAATTAATCTTACAATTTTTTGAAATTCAATTACTCATGCAAAACTTTTTTTTTGAATTAGTTTTAAAAAAATTATTTGTTTCATTTGTAAGAAACACATAAAATTTGTTTCATTATCAAATTGTATCCTTTTTAAATTAACTAAACTTTTACTTTTTTACCTATTCATGGAAATGTTGTAGAAGAAATATATATGTAAATAATATATCCAAATAACACAACTCTTAAAATATAAACTTTTTTAATACTGTTAATGTGAATTTGAGATAAAAATGTGCTTATTTTCGAAGATGTATCTTACCTGTCAACAAAGTGGTAATAATATATATAAATAAATATATATATATATATATATTACATTTACAATTAAAATGCTTAATATTAACATAATTTATATTAATATATTAATATAATTTTTTAAATATTTATTATGTTTGCAATTTTTTCAATTGTTGCTTTATTTAACTCTCAATGTGTATTACTGGAGTTTAAATGCCATTTCTAAAAATAAACCATCTCTAATTCAATTCTATAATAACAACTCTAAGGAACTAAATAAAACTGGATGTCTCTTTTAAGTAGATTTATCTTTTGAAACAAAAAGAAAACTTTTATTTAAATGTGTTAAAAATTTTTTACTAATTAATGAGAAAATAATTATGCATATAACAGTTATTTTTTTTTATGCAATTCAGAAAATTTGTAGTAAAATTTAAATCCTATCATTGTTTTCTTAACAATATGTAAAATGCATTCATTTTCATAATTTTTGGAAAAATAAATTGTAATGAAGTATCCTAAAAATTTGCACTATAATCAAAGAGAAATTCTGTATTAGAATGCACTATATAAATTAATGGAACTGCTGTTAATTAATTTCCATTTTATATGTGGCAGAAAACAGTCTTTAAGAGCAATTGCTGATATCTAAATAATAGTTACTTGAACTGCATCGTAAAACTTGTAGTTTGTTGTGAATTGTTGATATTCAATAAATGTTTTACCTGAAGAATTTGGATGGTGCCACTTGTCAAATGGAAACAAACCAGTCAACTCTATAAAATGAGTTGGGTGAATGTGAATCCTGTTATTTATGCTGTGGAATGCATTTCCAAGAGTAGAATCAGTTTCTAGAATATGCCTAAAAGTCAAGAAAGACTTAACAGCTGCAAAGTGTCACAGATGACTGCACTTAGCAGTTGCAATTACAAGGAAGCAAAAACCACTGCACCCTTTCAGTCTTCTCTTGTAGCAGCCTACGGAAAGCTTGTATCCAGATTAACTGGGCACAAAAGTATTGTGTGTATCACTTACACCATGCCATTGAAATTAAAAGTTTAATTAAGCATGCATACATGTCGATGGAAGTTAGCTCTCTTTATTGAGAAGTACATATGTTGTTTGAAAATGACTTAAGAAAATTTTTGATCTGGTAGAAACTTTCTATTATCCTTGTCAATATTTTTGAGACATTTTGGCAATTCATTATATGCATATCAGCTTGATTCTTTGGATGGTTTCGAGGACCTATTCATCATTCCAAGATGCACTGTTACTGCTTAGTTATATTAAGATGATATTCCTTTGCACAGGAACAGTTAGTGCCTTTTTTTTTTTATCCAAGATAACCAGCTGAATTAATGTACAACATTTGGAATACTGGTATAATGCCAATATAGCTATTAGAAGTGATGAAAGTCTATTTTAAAGCTGATCACACATTAAACTTGGATATTGTTAATTTTGATATGTGCCGATTTGATGCATTTCGGAGATAGAAGAAACAAGCTTATAGTTTTACTTTTGTACTTAACTTTTTATATTAATGTTTTTACAAATTTCATAAATTCCAGTAAATGAAAATGTTCTGATTTTTTATTAATTTCGGTAAGTAATCTGTCTAAGCAATGCAAATATTTTTTTTTGTATCTGTATATTAAAATCATTATAAAATTATTAACCAGACTTATTTAATATTAAAATAAAATAATAACAAGTAAGCAATAACATTTTAACGATATAAAGGAGGTTTGGTTTGTCGCTCTATGATCATCTTGTGCACACAAAGGCTAAACAGACCGGGACCTACATATTAAAGTGAATCCAAACCACTAACAAACATCCATGCCAACACCAGGATTCGAACCTGGAGCCTGCTGTAGATATAAAGGAGCGAAAGATTATTTTGGAAATTTCAAACATCCTATTCAAAGAGGAACAAGTTTATAATTTCGATAATTTATTATCTTTACATTTGGTGGATAGATTTTAAAAAACTTTGTTCATTATAAATCAATTATTAATGTGGTTGCAGGAGAATGTTTTTAATTTGTCAGCTATTTTCATATGGCATGTATTGCATAGTGACTGCTTTTAAAAAGGATTTCATTTTCCACATAAGTTATTTGCATGATTTCAAAAGAAAACTCAATATTTCTCTTTAAGAACAGATATTTCTTGCATTTGGAAACAAAAACATTTAGGCGGTAGCGATTTTTTTTCCCCTGAGATTTTTGTGAAAAAGAAATGCTAACAGATTATATGCGATTGACTATAATTCATAAGAAATTCTTATTTTATTAACGTACAAGGCAAGAAAATCTGGTGCATATTTTTAGTGAGAAAAAAAAAAAAATCAATATAACATTCAGTGGTTAATAATGAGTGTCTTTATGACCTTGTTTTCTTCTTCCGATTGATCCAAGTTCAAAATGTTCTTCTTTTGTGCGTTAATGACTTTTTTTACTGATTTATTTAGAATATTATACTTAGAAATACTGTATTTTTATTTTGAGCCAGTTAAAAACTTGGTTTCTCTTAAGAAGATAAACATATTCAAGATTTATGAATTCCATGTTATTGAAATGTTTTCACACATCTATTGGGAGGCAAGAAAGTTTTTTGTAATTCTAAGTAAGGAAAATTTTATTATTTATCATAATGCGAAATTAACTGAATAGTACCAAATATAATGCATTTATATATATATATATCTTTGCAAAAAAAAAAAAAAATGTTAGAAAAATAATGATTTTTAAATGAAAATAATAAAAGTTCATCAATGAGCAGCTTTTAACTATTGAATATTCTCTCTTCTTTTAAACTAAACTACAGATGTAATTCTACCATAACCCGAGATGGAACTTCGCCAAATTCCAAGGCTTTGCCATAGTTTTAAATGGAACGCACGTCGTTAGAGAACATCTGTAATTATGGAAAAAGAGGTTGAAAATTGATAAGGTATCGAGCTGCAAATGATCACGTTGCATGAAAAATGATTAAAATCGTTGGTTAGCGTCGTTCATTTAGAATAGGGGTTCAAGAGTATATCGTCTTTTTTATCGAGCCTTTTATTTTTATTTACTTACAAAAGGGAAGGGGAGGTGAAATGGTTTATGTGAATTTTTAGATTATCTATTTTAAAGCTTAGGCCATTTGCCTTATTTTATGTGTAATAAAATAAAACATTTTTAGTTCTGATAAATTGTATTTAAAATTTAAAAAAATCTTTGCAGAATAAAAGGCTTAAGATTTTAAATAATTCACTCCTTCATTCTTATCCTAGAATTTTCAGTAATTTCGTAGAATTTTATTTTTAAGTATATAACGATGTTAATTGAGAAAAAAAAAAAAAAAATGAAAATTCATACTGTACCATTTCTACCATTTTTTAATTTTTTTTTTTTAACAAATTAATTATTGAGTTAGTCAATTTTTACATAGGAATTTGATTAATAATAAATAGTTAAGGTTTTTAATTAAGAAAGAAGAATAGTTCTTTTTTTTAAAAATGATTTATTTAAAATATTTTACCTAATTATATTAAATTTTCTATTTCATAATAACGTATTTGCGTATAACCGTTGTATGATTCTTTATTATTTAACAATTTAAATTAAAAATTTTATTGCTAATACATTATTAATTTTATCTGAAAAAGAACCATATATTTTTTAGTATTTTTCAATACATACGGAATTTCGAGAAATCTGTCATGAAATTCGTTTAAAACTATACCAAAAGTGGTTAAAGTATTATTTTTTTTTAATTATCGTGTTGAACTAAATTGCGTTTTATGAATAATCAATTCAGGTTTCGGTTAGGCTTTTCATGTATGATCAAATTGTATTGTTAAAAAAAACTTAATGCTCTCCCCGCCATTTGTCTCTGACCGTAATGCAAGAAATAAATGTCCTTTCTTTTACTTTTGATTTTTTTATAAAACATTTTTTTTTATTTACAAATTTCTGATACTTTTCTTTTTTTTTTTTTTTGTTGAAATAATATGTCAACTTAAATCTGCACAAATTATTAACAGGTAGAAAAAAATAGAATTTGTGGACAGTAAATTATCTATGAAATATGTAATGATTTTATTTATGAACAGTGAAAAAAACGTGAATTGTTATCAAGCTGCAATGTTTCTTTTGGCTATCAAATAATGATTTTTTGTTGATATCAATATTGTTAGATCCATGATTTCTTAATTAACTGAATTTCATATTTTATATACATATGTAGCGACACCTATTGATGGAAAATGGAATACAAATTGAACGACTTCTACTTTCACTGTTAAAAAAGGGAATTTTCCCGCTAGAATGAAAACAGAACGTAGTTGGTATTACGTAGTAGGCGTTAGAAATTAAATAAAAGATGTTGTAAAATGTAAAAATTGATTATCGTCTTTTATTTTGCCGTCTCGATTTTAATAACACTACGCAACCTTTACAAAGCCGCCACACATATATATATATATCGTTTTTTTTTTTTTTAATTTAATAAATATTTCCATTCTGCAAATATTATCAGACCCGATATTTTTCATTAAAATAAATGATATTTTTGTATCAATTCAGCCATTTTCAATACAAACAATATCTGTTGAGTGAGGGGTAATTTCACTCACCATGGCAATGGGTGTACAGTATTATTTCATATCTAAAATTAGTATGCGGTATTATCACTGCTTGAATCCAGCATTCTTTACCTAATTGTGTTTTGTATTATTTTATAGATGCCTAGAAATTATACTCAGTTATATTCGATGTACTGATAAGTGTTCTTGAGATACTAGATCGGCTGACTTGAAAGGCTGAACCAGGCAGGCCGAATTTCTTTTTTCTTTTTTAAGGAAGTAGGGAGTTCTATTGTAATCCTGAATCTAAATTTAAACTATACGACCTATTTGGAAAAGCACTTTGGATGGAAGCCAGTTTTTTCAGTTACCCCCCTCCCACTCCACCCTGAGAAAAATATATTGAATATAATGAATATTGGCCCTTGTAAAATCATTATTATATTTAAACCTCGTTTAAGTTCGTGGAAATCCTGCGTTTCCCTCTGTATATTCCGAGAAATTAAAAATTTTCACTATTCAGTCACGATACTAAAAAAAAAGCAAGAATTCAAGCGAAAATATTAGTATTAAACTTTAACATTAGTGTTATTGTAAATGTCTCCCATCAACAAATGTCTCTATGCATTGGAAATTTCATAAAACAGTGATAAGATTCTGAACAACTGAAGATATCAAAGCATATGACGTTCGTTTTCTTTTTTTTTTTTTTTTTTTTCACTTTTCTGATATCGTTAACGCCTATCTCTTAATATGTAATTTTTGTTTTGATTCTGCGTGGCGTTTATAAAATCTTCAATGCGTTTACAAAATCGGCATCTACAATTTAGATCTTTTGTATACATTAAAATGCATCATTAATTCATATGTGCAGTGAAACAGGTAAGTACTAAATAATAATGCTTTGAATTAATTCATTGATATATTTATAACCTTTGTAGTTTAGAAATTGATAATATAACGCAGTGGACTTTTTATCTTTCCTACGTCTACTTCCTATCTTTGAACAATTTAAGATATTTTTTGAAGTAATGACTAATTATTATAATTATATTAATAAAAAGATTAGAAAAACTACATGGTTAGATGTATCTGCATGTAAATAATAGTAAGGTATTTGTTAATATATTTTATAAGACATCAAGTCCAATTTATTTTATTTGAATTCGTTATGTTTCTGTGTGAAGCATAGCCAAATATACACAAAGTTTGATTAACTATAAATTTTACTTTTTATGATAAAATAAAAATTATAAGAACTTCATAACAATATCAATGTGAAAAACTGAGGAGATTAAACACTTCCAATTGTAATTCTCCAAACTTGATCTTCAATCTTCTTTGGCGGCCTGATGGCCAATTGGCTAGCACTCTGACCTTTGGTAAAACCGGCTTCAGGTTCGAATATTGGCGGTGGCATGGATGTTTGTGAGTGGTCCAGAATCCACGTTATTTATTAAATATAGATTACACGTAGATTTATTAAATATAGATTTAAATTTTAATATTTATGATAATATAATAGCACAATTGAAGTATTTTTTAAACTAATTATTTCTGGAGTTTTTAAAATTTTTTGTTACAGGTTTCATTTAATGAATCAAATAGAAATTATTTATCAGTGAATTATGCACAATAAAATAATCGTATTTTAATTTCCTAAATGAAGACATTTTTCATTTTAAGTTAATGTATATCAGAGTAAATCATTGTATTAAATTAAATGTTCTACATTAAAACATTTAACTATTATATTTTATTGACACATATAAATAATGCAGCAATAAAAATGTAATTTTTAAATTGTTTCCAGAATTTGCGAAATTTTATTGTAACATATTTAATTTAATCAACAAAATTGATGTAAATTTTGGAGAATAAAATATTTTTTTCCTTAAGTTAAGATACCACATTAATTTAAATTAATACAGATAAGCGTAAATCATTAGTATAAATCAAATGTTGTAAATTAAAACATTTTTAATTACAGATTTAATTGACACACTTAGATATATACGATAGTACAGAAATACAAATAGTGAACTTTTTAAATTAATGTTTTTAAAAATTTGCTTATAATTGATTTAAATTAATTAAGGAAATTTGGAATTTTAATAAATTATAAAGAGCTAAATAATTATATATATATATATCTATATATATTTTAAAAATGATGAAATTACTTTATTTTGAATTAATGTGTTCGTCATAGTAAGCCATCAATGTTATTAATTCACATGTTATATATCAAAGCTTTGAACTATAGTTTTATATTCACATATACACACAAAAGAAAACAGAAAAAAATAAAAAATAAATTTTAAGTATTATAATGTTTCTTCATCATTCTTTTTAACGCAATAAAAGCAAATGTGAGTTATTAGTATATTTCATTTAATTTGTTATGGTAATTATCTGTTTAACTAATAGAAAAGAAGCAGTGAATTCGTTTTTCTTTCTTTTTTTTTTTTTTTTTTTTTCTAAAAGAATAGTTATTTTTGCATGCTTTGAATAGAAGCATACCGCTTTATAAGTATGTTTCATCAGAAAAATTAAATAAAATTTCAGTCAAAACTTATAAGAACAGCTGATATTCTTTTAAAAATCTTGTACGAACAATTTAATATGTTTGTTTCATGGGGCTCTATATTGTTTTGTGTGATTACTGGAGTAAGTCAACAATTTGATATTTCTGTCTTAAATAATTGTTTTTTGTTGCATCTAATGAAGATTGATTTTTCATTCTTTTTTTTTTTTATAAGTGACAGAGATAAATAATTAATTACATTTATTAGGTTATTAACAGAGACCTACGGATCCCTTTGGGAGTGAATGCTCATGGTTCAGAAGTTTCGTGAGCTTTAATGAAAATAAAGTAATTATTTTTTCATTTATTTCTAATTAAATTCAGATTTTGGTACTTACGTACTAACGGTACCTTGGCGACAGACTTGGCGTTTTTAAGTGTCGCCAATGGAACCCCTGCAGATTTGGCGCTTTTAAGTGGCGGCAATCTTAACGGCTGTAGATTTGCCGAGTTTCGACGCCATATTGTTGTAATACGAAAATTGCCAGAAACGGAGCACGATGCAATTTTATTTTTCCAGGAGCGAAATATTTTACCAAAACAACGAAAATGTCCCAATTCCCATGACATGAAACTTTATTTTGGTGAACGTAAGTTTTGGAAATGCAATTTCAGTCAATGTGCTCATCGTGTGGGATTCCGAAAAGACAACTGGTTTGAAGAAAGCAGAATTCCATTTCGTACAGCTTTGAGATTCATATACTGCTGGTGCGAGGAGTTGACGTCGATTAAATTTTGTGAAAAGCAACTTGATATATCGGATAAAACTGTTATAGATTGGAACAATTACACGCGTGAATTATGTGTCTTGGATATTATAAATAAACCAAAAAAAAAAAGGTAGGTGGACCAGATTCAGATTGCATTGTGGAAATTGATGAAAGTTTGTTTACTAAACGTAAAAGTCGTTGTGGTCGGCATTTTTAAATCGTTTTAATTTTAAATGAAGTGTTTTATATATTTTATTGTTTTGAATAAAAATATTTTGAAAGCGTTTTGATTGCTTTTAAGTGTGGATTGGCGCCACTTAAAAAACGCCAAATCTGTAGCGGCGGTTGGCGCGTTTTCACTAATTGTCGCCAAGGTACCGTTAGTACGTAAGTATCCAGATTTTTTTATTGGATTGCATGGAATAAACTTTAATAGCGTATGTGCTGTTACCGTTAGTAATAAAACATAATTTTATATCACTTAATAATTTATTAAAATAAACTATATCAATATTCTTATTGACAAGTTTTTTAACAATAAAATTTAAGCTATAATGTATAATGTATTTTATTATAGTTGATGGACTAATAATGTATCATTGTTTGATTAATTATTTTTAATTTAATAGGAACTTTATTATTATTTGGTCCATTTAAGAATATAGCATTATCCTGTGAAAGGATTCCGTGTTCTTCATTTTATTGGCAGATGTGGATAAGGACCTTCTTATTGAGAAGAGTCTGTGGGGAAAAAAAAAAATTAAGAAATTCTACTTTAGTACTGAAAAGTTTTTATTATTATTATTATTATTATTATTATTTTTTTTTTTTTTTTTTTTTTTTTTTTTTTTACGCGTGGCTTTTTGAAGTGTAAGATATTGCTGAACTTGATGGTTGAGAATCTTTCTAGTTGAAACTAGAAAAATTTTCAACCATAATTTCATTATTATTATTATTATCTCTTTTAAACTCTCTCTCATTATTATTTCTTTATTAACTAGCCATTCCCATCATTTAAAAAATATTTCACTCTCATTTTTGGTTAATACCACCATCAAGTATTTCTCTTCAATTTAGACGGTGTAAAATATTAATTTCTTCTTTCTTTTCACAACTTTTAGTTTTGCAGGACACTCTATGACTTTCATGCGAGAACAATATTATGTGCGTACGCGATAATGTACTTCGAAACAAGAACTGATGATTTTATATTAGTGTAATATATTTTTTTCTGAAATCATAGTGTTCTTGTCATTTTTCTCAGCTAATTACTTAATTATAAGTGAAATATTCAATATATTAGTAATAATACCTTTCGGTTCGATACAATTTTTTTTTCCAGCAGTTAAAATTATTTTAGTTCTTATTTGCAAAGCTTTTAATTTTTATTTCATCATTTATGCATACGAAATAAATTTTTAAAAACTTATTTTTGTTTTTAAATTTCGCTCATTTTAAAATCTCATGTAAATAAAGTGCTGTTGGTTAATCTAATCTAATCTAAATCTAAGTGATCGCATACTCAAAACGCTAAGATAATTTTAATGCAGTATTATTTAAAATCAATATAAAAGATGTCAATAAAAATTTTGTCAACCTGAATATAGATACTACTGATATAGTTGTCACGTAATTGACTTTTATTATTGACAGATATTTATATTACAATTTTTTTTTTACTATTGAAAGAGGAAAAACAAGAAAAATGCAATCTTCGAAAAATACTAAGTTCTAAAGAGTATTTCTTCAATAATATATTACAAAGAAATAATATATAAGAAAACAATATCTTCAGATAAAATACTAAATTTATCACACTGTAAAAGAATTCAATTAAAATGAAGCTGAATTATTTTCAAATTATCAATAAGAATATTACAATAATTAGTTTGATTTATGTTATTAGCTTTTATATTTTTGAATCACAATATATTGATAAGCAATTTTTGATTCAGGCACAAAATAAAGACTTGATATGGTGGTGCCATCTATTAATAGATTAATGCTTTTTTATCAAAATTAATCCCCAAATTAAAAAAATATTAAATTGAACCACTATAGTTTATATATATTATAGTTAATAGAACTATAGTTTATAAAATATTAAATTGAAGAACTATAGTTAATAGTTAATGTTGTTCCTGCCAGATATTGATCCCAGGTATGATATCTCTAATATGCATCCATTAATGTACGATGAATTAACATGTTCAATTTGAAAGCTGGAAATGCCCATTTGTATTCAAAAGGATCTCCGTAGGTCATGAAAGTGTCAGATACCCATGGGACGTTCTTTCCAAATTGTATTTTAGGGATTAATGTGGCAATTCCTACTAATTCTTTCTAGCGCAGTTAAACTGAATTAATGTTTCAATTATCAATTGATAAATAACTCAAACATGCAGAGGCATAAATATTCCATAGAATACATACATAAAATAAAAGAGTAGGTTTTATAGGCGAATGCGACTTCAACATTCTTAAAATGAAGAAGTTATCATCATTTGAAATCGTGTTAATTATTCTGAATAAGTTTATACTTACATTTTTGTAAACAATAATTCATTTTTTAGGTACCATGCATTTTGCACTTCTAGAAGTTTCATTTATGGACATTCGGAATCCATCTTACATAATATGGGACAATTTCACAACACCAACAACTGCTCCGACACCCTTCAACACCAACAAGCAAGCCTTCTTTCTAATCGGAATGACCTTCGTTGGAGGGTTGATAATTGGCTTCTTCTTGCACTGCTTATACGCTTGCATGATCAAGAATTTTTTCTCAGAATTTGCTGACGACGTATCGTTGGATGGAGTTATTAATTTTTCTTTTGTTGGTGACGATTCCAGGCCACCTGCATACGATCCTCCGCCAGATTACGCTTCAGTGGTGTCTGGGGACAGTGGCAGTGAATCACCAACGCATAACCAAAGATTTTTAGATTTTCTGAGAAGAATCTTTAGAAGAAGAAATTCCATCGAGTCTGAAACTGACAGCATCGAAGAAGAGGGACCACCAAGTTATTCAACTGCTATTCAAAGTTTGGAAAGGGATCTTATTAGTAGGTAGCATCCTACTGTGATGATTCCAGGCCAACTGCATACGATCCTTCACTAGATTACGCTTCAGTGATGTCTAGGGACAGTGCCAGTGATTCATCAACCTAGCATGTGGTTTATGTTTCCAGAACAATATCTTTATATTGAGGAAGATTACTGTGGTTAAGACAGCTAGTCATATTCGTGATAATTGTTGCAAACAATAAATTTTGACACTGACTAATATTATTATTTTTTGGAGCAGAAATTTCACGGTTTTTTTTTTCTTCTTGGAAATGTACTACTTTAGATTTGATGAAAATATTGGTATTATCAAAAACGACTTTGTTGGTCTTTTATACATCAAGATAAATATTTAGCATATTTTTATAAACATAAGATAAGAAAAAAAGGAAAAACTGAAGTATTTTATGCCAACAAGAGATATTCTGTACTAAGTGCTTAGTGATTTGTTAAAAATTTATAAAGAAAAGATATGGTAAATTTTTAATATATTTATTAGTTTTTATTTATTGTCATTCTCTCAGGATACTTAATGTGTTATGTTGTGAATAAAAATGATTTTCTTTAAAAAGCAATTTGATGTCTTTTAAAATATGATATTCTACATTGTGATTTATATAAAAAAAAAAAAATAAAAAAAAAAGATATGATTAAAGATTTTAAAAAGACATTGACAAATATATTTTTTTAATTTATTAATATAATATATAACATAATATAACAACATTAATATTAACAATCCCAATTGGTTAATATAATATATAACAATATTAACATTAACAATCAGAAGACATAAATCATTTTATAAAATTATCATTTCCATAAACATATTGACGTATATATATTGTTTAAATGCAGAAGTTCTTATTGCAAAACTGCACTTTTAAATGCATTTCATTTTCTTGTATTAAAATATTTTTAAAAAATAATTGTAATTAATTTTTTAATTTATATTAAATTAATAAAATAAGTTATAGCTTTTAATAATATTTATAAATTTAATATTTTATTCTAATATGCAATCATACTATTCTAAGAATTCTGCTGGTATTTGACTATTAAATGAATTTTGAATTATTATTAAAGGTTTTTCATAGTTCTTATTAAAAATATGGCTAATTTAAAACATCCTATGAATGCAGTTTTTAAAATAAAGTAAATTAATTTAATTTTAATTAATAAAATAACTTAATTAATAATAAAAATAGTTTAATTTAAATTAATAAAATAATTTAATAGTTTTTAATATTTATTTTTAAATTTAATATTTTATTCTAATATACAATCATTATTATTTTCCTTATAATTATTATAATTTTTTTCTAAGAATTCTGCAGCTGTCTACGACTATTAAATGAATTTTTAAACGTTATTAAAAATTTTCATAGTTCTTATTTAAAAATTGACTAATTTCAAACATCACATCAATGCAGTTTTATTTAAATAAAAATCAGTAAAATAACTCACCCTTTCTGTTATTTATTCTTAATAGTCATCATGAATAGATTTCAAGGACATATGTGAATCAAATAAAATTTTATTTATGGGCCATAGTTTTCAACTTGAATTTATAACATCACTAATTGCATTGCATTTCGTATATTAATCAACGTAGAAGAAATGAATTATTCATTTCTGTTTTGTCTAACCTATAAAAAGAAGTATTGATAAGAAACAGCAATCGTTCATCGCGCGCCACTAGCTCCATTAGATAAGGTTTCGGTTCGTAAAAAGAAGCGGAAGCTTCACCCCATCTCTCGTTTTAGTTCACTATGAAGAACAAACAGTAGAAGCCAAGTGAATGTAATCATACGTAAGTATTATATATCAATATTTATATTTATTGTTACTACTATTCCAATTCATATATATATATATATATATATATCAATTTATGTTTATTAAAGAAAACAGAAATAAAATTTCTCCCAATTTGCTTATTACAAGTTTTTATGGTATAAAAAAAAAAAAAATTAGATTTCGGTATTTCAATTGATAGAGATGGATGAATTTGAGAACCCCACGAACCTCATATAAATCTTGAATCCGTATATAATCACTGTAAAAAAAAAAAGCAAATTATCTATCATATGTTTAGTTCTTTTATACATAAAAAATATAAAGAGAAATAAATAATATAATATAATAAAAAATAGATAAAAATATTTCACATGTGACAATTCACTGATTTAAATAATCTTTCAGAATTTTGTTCAATTTTTATAGAAATCATACGCCAAAGTAATGATTCAAATAATTTCTATTTATCCATTTTTTTAATGTTCATATCTCATAATGTCTGTTAACAAATAATTGTTTATAAAAGTAGCTTTGATTTTTTAAACAGCAATGACAGCTACTGTATTGAAGTAAATTCTACAAACGGATAATATTAGAATTATTTTGTGATATTCAATTTTTTTTTTTTTTTTTTATTGTTTTGTCTGAAAATGTTTCTAAAATTGATGATGTTAGAATTATTTTAGAATATTTTTGGTGATCGCATAAAATACGTAATGGTTTGTTGAAACCGATGACTAAAGTTTGGTAAAAGACTAATGCTGCTTACAGGCTGAAGTTGTCTGCTGAAAATTCTTGTGTTAGGTTTAAAAAAAAAAAAAAAAAAAAACACGACGAGACCATAAATTCAAGCTAGCATTATGAGAGACATTGAATAAAATATTTTTTTATCATTTAAATATTTCTGTTTTTAAACTAAAGCCATGTTATTTTCCATGTTTTAATATTTCTTTAAAATTTGAATATCTTCGAAATTGAAGTTGAAAATGAAACCTGACAATAGCGACCTGTGCATCTCTCTATAAAACAACAATTGCTTCCTCATATATATATATATATTTAGTTTATATTCAGTTGAACTGTGTATATGTTTTAAAAAAACTGTTTGGAGACATATAACTGGTTAATGCAGCTATAAATTTCTCATTGAATTTTTAATTTATAAAAAGTTTAGCATATTCATTTGTTATTCTTCTCAATATTTCACTTTGTTGAATTGTTGCAATTTTCATAGACAAGTGTATAAAAAAAAACATCTGTGTATTCTTACGAAATGTTTCATAATGTAATTCTGTTATGATATACACTGAAGTGACAAAAAGTCATGGGATAGCAATATGCAAATTTTCAGATGGCAGTAGCATCGCGTAGAACAGGTATAAATGCGCAGTGCTTTCGCAGAGCTTTCATTTCTGTTCAAGTTATTCATGTGAAGAGGTTTTGAAGTGATGATGACCGCACGACGGGAATTAACAGACTTTGAACGCGGAATGTTAGTTGGAGCTAGACGCATGGGTCATGCCATTTCGGAAATCGTTAGGGAATTCAACATTCCCAGATCCACTGTGTCAAGAGTGTGCCGAGAGTATGAAATTTCAGGCATAACATCCCACCATGGACAGCGCAGTGGTCGACCGCCTGCACTTAACGACCGAGACCGGCGACGTCTGCAAAAGTCGTAAATTCTAACAGACAAGCAACACTGCGTCAAATAACCGCAGAAATCAATGTGGGACGTACAAGGGACTTGTCTGTTAGAACTGTGCGGAGAAATTTGGCTTTCTTGGGCTATTCCAGCAGAAGACCGACTCGAGTGCCTTTACTGACAGAACGACATCGCTTGCAGCGACTCTCGTGGGCACGTGAGCATATCGGTTGGTCCCTAGATGAATGGAAAACCGTGGCCTGGTCCGATGAGTCACGATTTCAGTTGGTAAGAGCTGATGGTAGGGTTCGAGTGTGGCGCAGACCCCAAAAGCCATGGACCCAAACTGTCAGCAAGGCACTGTTCACGCTGGTGGTGCTCCGTAATGGTGTGGGCTGTTTTTCATGGAATGGACTTGGTCCTCTGGTGCGACTGGACTGAACATTGACTGGAAATGCTTATGTTCAGCTACTTGGAGATCACTTGCAGCCATTCATGGACTTCATGTACCCAAACCACGATGGGATTTTTATGGATGACAATGCGCCATGTCTGCCGGGCCTGGCAACTGTTCGCGATTGGTTTGAAGAACATTCTGGACAATTCCAACGAATGATCTGGCCACCTAGATCGCCCGACATGAATCCCATCGAGCATTTATGGGACATCATCGAGAGGTCTGTTCGTGCCCAAATCCTGCACCATCAACGCTTTCACAATTATGGACGTCTATCGAGACAGCATGGCTCAATATTCCTGCAGAAGACTTCCAACGACTTGTTGAGTCCATGCCACGTCGAGTTGCTGCACTTCGCCGGGCGAAAGGAGGGGGCCGACACGATATTAAGAGGTATCCCATGACTTTTGTCACTTCAGTGTAATTAGTAAGACTTAAATAATTATAAAAAGTATTTATAATCTTTCTATTCAGTAAAAATAGCAAAGAGAAAAACAATATCTGAATTTAGTATTTCTGATTTCAATAAAATTATGTTTTCTCCAATTAAAAAAAGTTCTAATTAAAGGTATATATTGGTCCAAATGGCTATTAATATAATGGGATATTTACAACCAAATGTGAAATGCAAACAAACCAATTCTAGTGTTTACCGGTAGACTAAATTTACTCTTCAAGATATGTGACTTTATACTGAATGAGATATTAAATTAATAAATTCATCTGAAATTTTTAATGCTGCATGTCTTAATTTGAAGTTTTCGAAATAAAACAATTATTATACCTGTTATAGAAATGATATTTCCCTCAACTTTGAGTATTTTTAAAATAAATTTACAACTACAAAGATTACACAAATAATAATAGATAAGACTTATAACTGTCGATCTTATCATTGCAAATAAGAAACTCTCGATAACATTATTCACGTGGGTTCTAGAGGCCTGGTTTGATAGTGAGTTGAGTCTCCGAATTCCAATTTTAACATTATATCTGTTTTTGGTGCCTTTATCTATGTTATTTTTAATTGATTAGATGTATTACATATTCTTGTGAAAATATTAACGTCATTGTTAGTTTAACTACATTGATGAAAATAAATTATCAACTCTAGTTGACAAAACAAAAAAAATTAACAATTACTTTTAGCAGTGATATTTGACGTCAAAGCTGGAGGTTGTCAGGAATCGTTTATTGGTACTTACGTATTAATGGTACATTGGCGGTTTTTAAATGTCGCCAATCTGACAGCTGCTGATTTGGCGGTTTTAAGTGGCAATGTAACGGCTGCAGATTTGCTACTGTTTTGAATCCATGTTAAACTCTATATCGGCCTGTTTTCCACTGAAATCCGTTTGACTAATTTGTGTTTCAATGAAGTGTTTTTTGACTAATTTGTGTTTAAATACAGTGTTTTGAATTTTGAAATCGTTTTGATTTTAAATGAAGTGTTTTTATATATTTTATTATTTGGAATAAAAATATTTTGAAAGCGTTTTGATTTTAAACGAAGTGTTTCATATATATTTTATTATTTGGAACAAAAATTTTAAGTGTAGATTGGCGCCACTTAAAAACCGCCAAATCTGTGGCTGCGGTTGGCGCGTGTGCACTTTATTGGCACAACTGTCGCTAAGGTACCGTTAATACGTAAGTACCCGTTTTTATTTATTTTTTTTTTTGTAATCGTAGTTCAATTCAATTCATTTGATAGAGGAGATTTTTAGAAATTGTTTTGGAACAGTTTTTAATAATGCTTCAAAGGCTTGGCACTAAATTGTGTTTAACGCTAGTCGATTCAACAAATCAGATAGAGAATTTTTTTTTAGCAGTTGATTTCAACAGTTATTTAGCAATGCTTCACAATCCTTACGCTAGATGGAGTTTCGGAGACCAATTCTTCGGTTAGCAGAAGTTTGATATTAGCAATTGATTTCAACGGCTGTTAAAAAAATTCAACATTCAGGTTATTTAATGTATCATCACATAGCAGGTTAATAGCTGCGTTAAATTTAACTCAGTTAAGTTCACGTCGTGACTGCGTTATTTTTTAATTCCTCATATATTTAGCATATTTAAAAGCATTCTTATTGAATATTTTTATCGCTTGATAGTTATTATGTATGCATTTATTATTATAAATTTTTGCATTTATTATTTTTAATGCTTTTGTATAATTTATAGATACGGGTTACAATGAATATTCTGCAAATCAAATTGCTCTAATCTCTGTGTGATAGTTGCGATGATATATAATACTCGATATCATATAATACATATAAAATATGATACTATATAATACACATAGTTTTTATTATGAAGCTATTTAGTTTAAACAATTTTATTAAATTTTTTATCAACAAAACTTGTTGAAATAAAGAACGTTTACTAAAACAAGCAATGATGAATCTTCTTTTTTTAGTAATTGAGGAATATTGAATAAAAAAATTCTTCTAAAAAGAGTGTTTACTTTTAACAGACAAAATGTTTTAAAAGATGGATTAATAGATTATTAATTGATCAACATATTGATTTTTATGTATAAATTTTTGATTGTCATCTTTTCAGGAATATATTAAGAAAAAAAATAATATTTAAGTGTGGAAAAATCAAAACCATATTTGTTTTATCAATCTTTTTTAAAGAATTTCTATAATCGTTTTATACTTATAAATAACTTTCTTATTTTTATTTAATTAATTAAAATATTCATTCTGATTAAAAATTTTCAATAAATCTTTTCGAAAATAATATTTTTCAATGTGAAATTTTAGGAAATGAAACTAAATCAAAATGCGTTTATTTAATTATTTTAGTCTAGTAAATAGCAAATTTTAATTACTTAAACAGGTTATTAGAAAATTTAATTTTCTCAGATGAAAAAAAAAAAAAATCTCCCAATTGTTAGATAAAAAAAAATCTAACACAAAAAACGTGACATTTCTTTTTTGGTAGGTCTCTAGATATATTTTTATGTTGCATTTCAAATTAATGCTGCTAGTTGCATATTGTCCATGTAGATTACTTAACTACACATTAAATAATTAAGGAATGTTAATTTTAACGATTAAAAATATCCATTAATTTAGATTTGTATTATTATATTGGATTATTTATCTAAAATAAAATAATCAAATATAAATATATATATATGATGATATATTGGATTATTTTATTTTAGATATAGACAGAAAGATATTTTCTTTAGGAAAATACCAGATGACTATATTCTTTATGACTCTGATTTTCTTATGACTTTATTCTGATGATAATCTGATGTATGTGATTGTTAGTTATTTTCTAATTCACGTTATTACGTGATTTGTCTTTCGTTAATTGTAAATAAAGATTTTTAAAGTAATATTTTCGTTCTTTATTATCACATTTTAATGAAGTATGCATACATCTTGATTAAATAATTTTTTAAATATTATTGATTTTTCAAAACTGTATTTTATATTTATATTTTGCAGCTAAAATCTGGCGCTCAAAATATTTTTGTTCATGTTTTTATTTTCTAATTTAATGTTGTTATTTTTTAATGTTTTATTTTGTAATTTCTAATTATTTATTTAATAATTAATAACTTATTTTTAATTAAATGCTTTTTTTTATAAAAAAAAAAAACTACAAAAAGAACTATTGTACAAGCCAGGCTATGAAAAAAAAAAAATTATGATTTAAAATATGCTAGATTCAATATGTCATGAAAATTCTTCAGGATTTGAATTTAAATATAAGTATTTGATAAAATGAAAACAGTTATATATATATATATATATATATATATATATTCTGCAAAAATTATGGAAACACAATAGCAAAAAGTATTATCACTGTTTCTTTATCTCTTATAAATTTGTAATGCAATTATAATGGATAAATAGACACATTTAAAAAGAAACCATGCTCTATGTTTTCATTATAAAAACAAATTCATGATGATAATAATACCAAGTTTTGAAGTAATGTTTATCATTTGCATAAACATTTTTCTGTGTGAAATAACGCAAGGTTCTTCTTTTTTGTTTAACCTTTAGATAAAAAAATATCAGCTGCGTCAAATGTTGATTTATCTGTTATTCTAACGATTATTTTAGTTTTAACTGAAATCACGATAACAGCGCAGTTGAATGAGTGCGATTTGTTTAAATCACGTGTTTTTTCCCCCTCTATCTTGATCAGAGCCTTTTTATGTGACTTCATTAAAAATGTGAATGAGTAATAGGATGATGTCAGCTCAAAATGCTTTCAGTTTGTGTTTTGTTTTTAAAATTTTAGCAGTGATTGGAAAAGCATCGTGCAGTTTAGTCTGTTAAAATGGATGTCAATGATTTTCTTGGTTTTTATCACGCAATGGTAAGTAAATATTTAAATCTTTTTCAATGCATTTCTAACTATTGATCTAAATGATTTTTTTTTTGTTTTTGCTATTTTGCTATTAATATATTTTTGAACATTTGTGAGAAAAATTTTAAACACTTAGAGATAAAAATAGTTTTAATTAAACATAAATGCTAAAATGTATGAATTCAAATAAATTAATGTAAATATTTGCAGAAATAGTTATATGTTTTATAAATGTTGGGTGAAAATATTTTTTACTGCGCATGCAGAATTTAAATATAATATATGCCATTATATCAATTTTACTAATGTATCAATACTCTTTACAATTTTCTATTTTCAAAACCTCTGAAATATTTTTATTATATCTAGAGCTTGTTTCTTATTTACAATAAATCTTAAACATCTGGTTCTCGGTATTGAGTATATAATATTTTTTTTTAAATGATAACTATCTGGTATTAAATTGGAGACTTAATAAATAAATGATTTTGATTAAATACTATGTAGATACAATTGCTGTGGAAGAAGTATAATATAAGATTTAAATATGATAAAAATGAATACTTTCTTTTAAAATTTGATTACTTGTTTACAAATGCTTGCCACTTACATTTAAAGCCCTTCACGATTTTAAAAATTAATATTATTAACATCAAAATTATCAATATTGTTTACATAAAATCATTTTTCATGTATTTTAGTTATGAATGCATTATTATTTATAGTTATTTAAAGTGTCTTGAATTTTTTCAATGTTGCTTTTTTACGCTAATTTGATCATAGATATTTTTCTTTACTGTCATTTGATGGATTGATTGAAAATAATGACGAATTTAAATTTAAACATTAGTTATGACATCTATGTATATATATATATCATAAATTTAGATATATGTCGATATTTATATCATATACGATATAAATATCGTATATGATAGCGATTCATTTATTTTTTTAAAATGGTTTAAGGATTTTTTAATGAGAATATTTTCCTTCCTATTCCAGTTTTATTAATAGACGATTACTATTCAAAAAGATGGAACTTAATTGTATGCTGCATTAAAATTTACTTACTACGTTACAATTTTAATATATGATAATGACCAAATATTTGAATATTTGAAGATATTTGACTTAACTGCTATAACATATTTTCAAAAATTTATATATTGGGTGTCTACAATTATTTGTTGGATTTTAAATGAGCTCCGATTTTTTAAAAAATTGAGTATCATTGGCATTTAATTAGTATGTGATATTTTATTAATTCTGGAATTGGAGGTAAACTCCGCAGGAATTTCATAAGCTGAACTACCTTTACTTTTTGCCTTGCTTGCAGACTACAAAAGTTCATAAGTATACATGTTTAGGCAGCGATAGATTGCATAAAAAGAAAAAAGTGATTTTTATGAGAAAAATGTGGGAAACCCAATGTCAAAAAGGAAATGTCTGTTACAAATGTGTTAGTGATCAATAACGGAATCTGTTAATTATATAGTAATTCACGAAAACAGGTGTTCTTGTTTTTAAATTTTCATCAAAATTGTGTGTATTAATAAAAATATATAGTTTAATATTCGTAAAAAGGATTTAATACGAGATTTATTTCATAAATATTTTAAACTTTATTTCATTCAATTTTTGTTGAGATCACTCACAAAATTGATAAGTGATACTTTAATGATAATGGGTTTTTTTTATTAATCAGACTTGTTCATAAATATGTGTTAATGGAAATTAATTTGCACATTTTAAAGCATTATCAAGCAACAACTGTATGTTGAGCGCAAGTTGAAAATGGAATATGTTTATTGTAATCCCGTAACACACGCGATGAATTTGTAAGACAAAAAAGCGGCTTGATGGCCAATGGATAGCGCTCTGGCCTTTGGTACCACAGACTTGCGGCCAGGTTAGAATACTAGCGATGGCGATGGATGGCTTGTGAGTGGTTCGGAATTCACGTTAAACCGTAGGTACTTGTCTAATTAGCCCAAAGTGTGCAAAAAAAGTACCCTAGAGCTGCAAGCTAAATTTGTAAAACAAAATATCTGCCATCATTGGCAGACGAAGATTAAAACCGTATTTTATTTTATTCTAGCAGATTTTTAGACTTAGACGCAACTTTGAAGATTCTTCAACTTCGTATAAAATACTTTTTTAATATTTTTTTGTTCATTTTTCTCATGGAACTGGAGCCAACTTTTTTATGGAACTGGAGCCAAATCGTATTCCATGTTTTCTTTTAAAAGTTTTAAAAACTATTGTACATTAAACGACTTTTTTAAAGTAAATTAGATATGTGGGTAAAAAAAAGCATCAGTGCATTCCTAATTTAAATATTATTGATTAAAATATAGTATTTTTTTTAAAAATTTCTTTTTCAGAGTCCGTTACGCAGGCCAGTGAAGCAAAAAACACCACCTCAGATTTTATTGAGGAAAACGTGGATCCTTTCTTCAACAAATATACTTTGATCGGGGGCCTTGTACTGCTTAGTGGTTTACTGATTGCGTCAATATTCTACTACTTTCTCAAACACAATTTTTGTTGCCACGATGACTATTCAAGAAACTTATACAGCGTGGTCAGTGACGACGCCAGGTCTTTCACTGAGGACAGTGATGATGACCCAATTGATCTGTTTGAATCTTGCCGACTGTGCGTGCATGATCATGAAGTGAATACGGCAACCAATGAATTTGAGTACGATTGCAGGTCGACCGATGTCAGCTTGTCAGAGGAAGAAAAACTTTTATTTATGCAAGAAAAACGTCGAAGGCATGAAGCATTTCATTGTCCAGAACCCTCTATCATCCACACAGTGTCTTAAAACAGTGCATCTTTACCATTTGTTACTTTAGACAATTGAAGCATGCCGTTTGACTTTTAGGATGGATATACACATACATGAGGTGCATAATGTATGCAAATTAATACATACAGGGAGTAAATATTATATGTATAAAGTGTGCAGGGGTCCACTTATACCTGTGATACCAGTGTGCTGTCAGGACAATATTGTCTTATCTTCTGATTTATACATTTTATGTTGAGACACATATATATTATTGCTTTACTATGGATTGAAGAATTTTAAATAAGTTTCTGAATTTTGCTATATATATATATGCCACCATAACACTATATTATATCCAAACAGAGCCATCTTTTAAATGACATGTGGTACATCTTTGTTTTCACGGCCATCATTATTTATATAACGCTAAAGTTTCAAACAGATCACTAAATTTCATAGATATATGTGGTTTAATTTCATTCCATCACTGCCAGTTTGGCGACCTGCATTTGGTATTTATTGAAAAAGCCTTAAAAAAGGAAGTACCATTTTTTTTCTCTTGAGAATTTTTCATTGGTCTCGTATGGCATTGCTAATTTTTTCATTTGCATGTTAGGGTATGATGCAGTTAATAATTTCATTCTGTTAAATAATTTACTTAATTAACAACGAACGATTTTTTTTCTGATAGATTTCCAAATTATTATTCAAATGTACAAAAAATGAGTACTAGTGTATTGTACAGTACTAGTAGGTAGTAAAATATAATAACAAATGTATTAATATGCAAAGTGTAACTATTTTTTAACATACCATTAATACTATACTACATATTTTCTATTAATTTGTTACATTTCATTTGGTACTGTTATTACAAATCATTCATTTCTATTCACCATGCTATTTGTTTTTCACAAATAATTTTTGCATGTATGTGGCTAGTATGTTTTGTAAGTATATTTGTACTTAGTACAAATGTTTTTAAATAATCTTAATAATATATTAGTTGTACTGAACGAATATTGTTGTATTTGAATTGTAAAATAAATGTATATAAAATATAAAGTTGCGTATACATTTTTTATATTTCTTTTTTAAAATTTGCTATCTCTATATTCAATATTTCGAAGTATGTTTTTTCTTATCAATTTTTTTTATCTTTATAAACTGTAATCTATCTGTAAATAAAAATGAATTTTTTTTTTTTATAATTAAATGTTTATTTTTAAATAAAAAAAAAAAAGTATTGCTAACAACAAAAGTATTGAGTTAAAAGATTAAATACTTTATTTCCAAATATCTTATATAAAAAAATTCAACAAAAGCTATTTGCAAATTAGATAAATGTACCAATATTTTCGCTAATATACCGTTTATACAATATAATCCATACAATAGATTGTGTAGATTTATTTTTGGTCTCTTTCAGTAAAAATTTCATTTCTAAAAATATTGAATTAATTATTTTAAAAGCATGTTGTAAAAATATCGATTATCCTTTTTAACTTTTGAAGATTGAAAATAAAAATATCAATAAGTTTTTTTTTGTTTTTTTTAGATAATAGATGAGGATAATTTATTATCAGGCCGAAAGAATGGCATTTCTAAAAATATTATTAGATTATTTTAAAAAGCATGTAAAAAGTCTCTTTAAACTAGTTTATCCAGTGATATTAATGATAAATGTTTCATACATATTGTATAATTTTTTTTGTCAATCTTTCAGTAAAAATTTCATTTCAAAAATGGAGTTTTTATTTTAAAAGCATTTGTAAAAACATAACGAACCTTTTATCTTTGAAGATTCAAAATATGTTTCTATCAATAATTTTTTGTTGTTTTAGATAATTAGAACGAAATTTATTATAACGTATGCTAATTAAGAATGGCATATTCTTTCTTAAATCAATTGAATAAAAGTATTTTTAAACTAGATGTGTCAAAACTGATTTGCAAATTAGAAAAAAATGTTTTATTTCATATTGTAGGAAAATCAGTTTTCTTAGATTCTATTGAATCTAATAAATTAACGATTTGTTATGAATGAATATGAATTTTAATATATATGACTGACCTGAATGAATATAAATATGAATGATGTATTCATGAATATGAATGAAATATAATTGCATATGAATGGTTTGAATGGATATGGGAGCATTTATTCATAAATTAACGTATTTGTTATGAATGAATATGAATATGAATATATATGACATGAATTGAATATAAATATGAATGATGTATTCGTATGAATATGAATGAAATATAATTGCATGTGAATGGTTTGAATGGATATGGGAGCATTCCATTCAATCTTAAATAAATTAACATATTTGTTATGAATGAATATAAATCTGAATATATATGACTGATGAATGAATGAATATAAATATGAATGAGTATTCGTCTTATGAATGAAATATAATTGCATATGAATGGTTTGAATGGATATGGGAGCATTCTATTCAATCTTAAATAAATTAACGTATTTGTTATGAATGAATATGAATATGAATATATATCACTGATGAATGAATGAATATAAATATGAATGATGTATTCTTATAAATATGAATGAAATATAATTGCATATGAATGGTTTGAATGGACATGGGAGCATTTAGGAAAACCAAAACTATGAAAATATAGATAATTTTAGAAATTGTGCAAATAAGTTTTAAATAACGTATTTAAATTTTTTTCATATTTCTTGATGAAATTTTCACACTCATTTTTGATGACTTTCAAAAATTAGAATTACTAGAATTGGAAAAACCACTTCTAAAAATATTGTTAGCTGTCTGTAAAGAACAAATAAGTTAGGCATAACTTCTATCGAATGTTGAATAATATAACCTATTTTCTATAAATGGCTATGGTCAAATTTAGAAAATAAGAACTTTAAAAATTATGTAAATTTGACATAAATATCTTTTAATATATTTTATTTAATTCACAACTTTAATTATTGTTACATACACTAAGAAAAACATTATGACGATCTTTTCAAAACTTATGACGTGGAAGGCACATCAGGTGGAAGTGGTATTTAACTGCTATTAAGTGGTGGTATTAATCCATGCCAAGGTGGGCCAACTTTATTGACAGGTGGCCATAATGTTTTGTAGTGTAGAATAAAAAAAAAATTATATCGATCTTTTCAAAAATATATAATACATATTTATACAATTCATTATTGGAATTTTCGTAGAATTTATTCAAATATTTATACAATTTTCGAAGAAAAAAAAATTTTTTTTTTTAAGAACGTAATTGTTTTTAAATATTGGTTAAATATTTTTCATTTGAGCAAAATATTAAATCTTTTATTAAAAAATTTATTTCAATAGGAATTTCATTGACAATCAGTTGATTTCAATTTTACAGAGAGAAATAATTAAAATTGTTAAAGTTTTAATTTATAAAAATAAAATTAAAATTATGTTTGTTTAAATGAAAGAAAATGAAATTGCTAGAAAATGTTTCAATTTTCAAAGGTATAAAGTTTCTGGTGTTAAAATTTTAATTTATAAGTTTGTATTTTTCGCATTAATAACAAATCACTATTTCCAATATAATGTATCAGTTTCACATGTGCATTTATTCTATTTAGAGAATTATCAAATGCATATAGCTTCTGATGATTTGATAGCTACTTTGTAAATTATAGAATTAAATAAACACTTTTCATATTTCAATTCTTTATTTAGCATAACATAAACATATTTACATAAAGAAAGTAATAAATACAACAATTTTTAATATTTCCATAGTATATTTTCTTTTTCAACTTCGCTGATTTAAAACATTAATTCAATTAAAGAGGAACGGTTTTGTTAATTACAAGACATTATTTCTACAAGATTCTCCTTCCTCCCAAATGTATATGCCGTTTAGGAGAAAAATGGAAAACTCCGCTCAGGGCAGCTAAAATACTGATGAGGTACACTGGTATTTGTGATCACAGTCGCCATCCAGACTTTTCTAAAAGTAGAGACGAGTTTATGTTTCTTATTCCACTTGGTCGACAGCAACGGCTTGACTAAGTCCATGAATCTGAGTGTTCTTATTGAAAGGTGATGGAGCACCCGTTGTGATTGACCCAGCTTCTGTTGTGATGGAGCACCCGTAATTAGAAGTATGACTTTGTGCCTTGTAGCTGAAGAAGGAAGTCAGTGCCTTTCGAGAGGAATTTATAGCGGGATTTACGCCACATATGTGTATCGTATGGAAGAAAAACCGGAAAACTCCCACCAGATAGTCTGACTAAAGAGGCAAGAAGCTGAATATCATAAACGCCATTGAGTCTCGTGGCTTTTTAAAACAATGTCTACAACAAAGCCGCCAGGGATTGAACTTCAGCCCTAATGCTCACTAGCCCTAATGCCCACTCAGCCTACGATTCTGGCAGAAGTAAGAGCTGCAATGCACGTAGTTAGCGGATTCGAATCTATGATGTCTTCCTCTCGATAATTGCTGCAATCGATACGAATCACGAATTAATCATTATTTAACAATCATAAAGCAACATCTCGGGAGAGAAGGGGGGGGAGTTAACTATTGATGCGAGTCGCTGTGATTTGTTAACACAATCACCGTCAAGTCTCCTCGATTCTAAGCACTCTGGCCGATGGTATCTCAGGCTTCAGGTTCGAATCCTGGTGATGGCATGGATGTTTGTTGGTGCTTCGGAATCCTCGTTAAACTGTTGATTCCGTCTAATTAGCTTAAAAGTGTGCACAAAATGACCAAACCACGATTACGCAGTAACTGCAATATACGTAGGAATGATATTGCAACAAACAAACCCTACAGTCTCTTACATGATGGCCGAACTTGTTATCAGAGGACCACGAACCAAACACTATTGAGCATTGGCAAAAATCATCGGTCTAAATTCACCAATAATGAGATTTAAAACTATTATCTATCATTATATGCAAATGTGAACGCACTCGTTCACAAAACAATAAAAACAACCCCACCATTTTTCTCGGCTGTTTTTCTCCAAACCTTACTATTTCCTAAACTTAAAATTCATGGTAAGTGATTAAGGTAATCAAGCTAATGTAAGCGAACACGGATTCATTACTTATTCACAACATGGAGATGTCCAAGGGAATCACAGTGAAATTCACGGTCACACATTCTTCCGTGAAAACGATTATATCTTGGTCGGGGGTGGGGGGGAAAGGTACGTGTGGGAGGAAGCACCCTGCGGTCGCCAAGGTAATTTGCAGGCATTTTTACAGGCAGATTCATCCGGTATTGATCGAGAGTCGGCCCCACCACATACACAGGTATTCCAGATTTTTCCTGGTTTTTTTTTTTTTTCTCCTTTTTTTTTCCTGCTATTTTTGGTTTTGGGTAATAAGCGAGGTGGAGTCGTTTGTGGAGCAAGAGAAGAGTGACCGGTCCCACATGGAGAAGGAGAAGAGGAGATTGAAGTGGAGCGGTTTGAAGAAAAAAAGCGCCCTGTTCCTTTGCAGAGGAGTCATGAGGTTAGTGCACGTGTTCATCTTTATTTTTTTGCTTATTTTAATTTATGTAAATAAAACATTTAGATTCTGAAATTATTGTTATGTACAATAAAATTTAAATTTAAATATAGTATGAGTAAGTATATCATAAAAATTAACAAAATTATAAATCTGAAAAAATAAATGTAAATACATTGACATTATATATAAAGAAAAATGTGCATAAATTATAAATATGTAAAAGATACACAAAAATATAAAAACATCCATTTTAAATAGTTTGATAATTTTAAATCAATTTCAAATTATTCATTTTTATCGATTTTAATTAAAGTAAATAAACATTTTATGAATATTTAGATTCTGAAATTATTATTATAAACAATAAAATTTAAACATAGTATACATAAATATATCATAAAATTTACAAAATTATAAATCTATAAAAATTAATGTAAATATATACCTACATTGACAAAATATATAAAAGAAAAATGTTTATAAATTGTTAATGTGTAAATGATTCATAAAATATAAAAACATCCCTTTTAAATAATTTAATAATTTTAATCAGTTTCAAATTGTTAATGGGTTTATCTTCATTTTTACTAGATTTTTAATTTATATAAATAAAACTGGTTTCTGAAATTATTATTATAAAAAACAATAAAATTTAAATTTAAATATAACATACCGTTAACCTACGTTAAGTATATTATTAAAATTTACAAAATTATAAATCTATAAAAATAAATGTAAATACATAAATACATGAGATAAAATATTAAATATTAATTTTAAATAATTTAGTAATTTTAATCAATATCAAATTGTTCACGGGTTTATTTTAATTTTTCAGTTTAAATTTATGTAAATAAAACATTTTTTTGATTATTTAAATTCTGAAATTATTATTAATATGAACAATAAAATTTAAATTCTGAAATTATTATTAATATGAACAATAAAATTTAAATTTAAAAATAGTATGCCTAAGTATATAATAAAAATTTACAAAATTATAAATATGTACTAATAAATGTAAATACATAAACACATTGACATAAAATTTGTAAGAAAAGTGTACATAAATTGTAATATGCATTAAAGACACATAAAATATAAAAACATCCATTTTAAATAGTTTGATAAATTAAATCAATTTTCAAGTTTTTCATTAATTTGTAATATACTTGTATAATATGAGTTTAATTATTATATAATTAATAATATATAATTAATTATTATATAATTTTTCATTAAATTAAATTAAATTATATTTGAACGATAATATATTAAGAAAGTTATTTCTTATTTGCATTATAAAATAAAATGATACAAAGCAATCAAGAAAAATAAAAAAAAACATTATTTGAGTCGGTAGATAAAATTATTAATTAAAAAAATATAATTTCAATCGGTACAGTGTTTTTATTAAATTATTTTTATATATATATTCTGTTAAATATTATCAGAAATTGTTTGTCTGTTATATATCGATGAAATGTTTATTTCTTACAAATATTTAGATATTATTTATAAAGTAGAATATTATTAAACCAATGCAAATGCAGAAAATAATTACCTAAACCAAGATCCCAGAATTGTTATACAGAAAATGAAAATTATTTAAATATAATTACTAAGTACAAGAAAAAAAACATCTCTAACATTAGGATTTTTTTATAAAATTAATTATAGTATATATATTTATTTTAATTGTATCTATTTATATATCCTTTCCTATTTAATTTATTTGATAGGTATTTTTGTTATAAATAATTTATAGAATTAATTGTTTTCTACACATAAATAAATATTCTAAGCATAATAGATTTTGTTGTCAAATAACATAGTAAATGACAAATTGCATGCATATTTAAATTTCAAAATTACTATCGTAAAAAATAAAAATAAAAACAAAATTCCGTTCAAATTTCAATTAACATGTTAAATTATATTTATTAAATTATTTTTATAATGTATCTATTATAACATTTAATGACATAAATTTCTAAATTTTAATTAAAAAAAAATTAATTATTTATTTAGTTGTACAATAAATTTATTGTTCAATATAGTGATGCATAAAAAATGTTTGTAAGAAAATTTAAGGTATAATTATATTTAAAAATTTTTTTAATGAGAAACCAGTTTGTTTATCTACATATTAATTAGTAACTATATTTACTTTTGTCGATATGCATATCTATTGGCCCATAAATATTATTTGCTTGAAAATATCTTAAGCTTATTTATAGAAATAAAATTAATTATGTGAAATAATGCTAAGAATTAATACACAATGTGTATTTTCTATTCATCACAGCATTTTATTTTATATTTAAATATCTAATATCTAATTATTCGTATAAAAACAACATTTCCTAAATATAAAAATAAAGTATAATATATATGTATGTGATATATAAATCTAATATATAAATTAATATATATATATATTGATATATATAATTAATATCTATAAATATATGTATAGAAAGATAAAATAATTTTTATATAACCGTTGTAATTATTAAAATTTCATTTTTCTAATTAATAATTTTTTAACCAACTTTAAAAATAAATTAATTATTTTTCTTGATTGTTTTATATCATATTATTATAAATTATAAATAAAAACTAAATATTTTTCAACATATTATTGTACAAATGTAATATAAAAATATAATATTATATATACATTAAATATTATATTATCAGAAAATTTATTTTTATATTGATGAAATGTTGTTTTTATACAAATAATTAGATATTATTTATAAAGTGAAATATTTTTAAAGCAATACAAATCACGACTTACATCCCAGAATTATAATTAATAAAGAAATTAATTAAATATATCAATTTATTTAAATATACTTACTAAGTACTGCAAAAATATACCCTAAGTATTAGGCTTTTTATTATAAAATTAATTATATTATTTATATTCATTTTATTTATATATATTTATATATCCTTCTCTATTTAATTTATTGATAGTTATGTTGTTATAAATAATTTATAGAATTAATTGTTTTTTCTACATATAAATAAATATTCTTCACATAATAGATTTTGCAATCAAATAGCATAGTAAATGACAGATTGTATGCATATTTAAATTCAAAATCACTATCGTAGTAAATAAAATTAAAATAAAACTAGGTTCAAATTTCAATTAACATATTAATTTCTATTTAGAAAATTATTATAATGTTATATGACATAAATTATCTTATAACGTTTTATGGCATAAATTTCTAAATTTTATTACAAAAAAATTATTTATTTATTTATTTATAGAATGAATTTATTGTTCTATGTAATTATGCATAAAAAATGTTCGAAGAAAATGTCTTTGTAATAAGAAACCATTTTGTTTATCTATAAATTAATTTGTAACTATGTTTCCATCTGCCTATATGCATATCTATTTGCACATAAATATTATTTTCTTGTAAATATCTTAAGCTTATGTATAGAAATAAAATTAATTGTAAAAAATAATGCTCAGAATTAATACACAATGTGTATTTTCGATTCATCATAGCATTTTACATTATAGAAATTACATATACACATTATAATTAATATAACATTATAATTAATATACCATTATAATTAATATACCATTATAATTAAATACACATTATAATTAATATAACATTATAATTAAATACACATTATAATTAATATAACATTATAATTAAATATAACTTGAAATTAATATCCAAACATCTTAAAATACATTAGATCAGAGGTGGCCAACCCAAATGATCTTGCGGGCCACTTTGGAAATGCATCCTAACTCCGCGGGCCACATGTAAAATTATATGTCCCTATTTTTTAGGTTTAGACCCACTATAGACAATTTTTGGAGTGAAAAATTGAAACATAATGAGTTGTTATTATTATGCTTACTATTATTCTTACATGTGTTACCGTAGATAATATAACATTAAGGATACTAAACTCACATTGTAAAGAAATATATAAGATATTACTATATATATATATATACCGAATCATCACACTTTTACAAAATATATAGTGGCCAGAACATAGTTACAAGATTTACAGTGGCCAAAGTAGTGAATACCAAAGTATTTAAAAAATAAATTATTTGTGCATCCATATATTAAAAAAAAATGGCGCTCGGTACCACAGGTTTCGGGTTCAAGTCCCGGCGGTGCCATGGATGTTTGTAGTGGTTCGGAATCCTCTTTAATCCGTAGATCATATAAACCATAGTCTCATATGATCGTACAGCGTTAGCGGGGGCATTGTTACTCCGAGTCCGTGGCTTATCTTCAAGTTACACGCTCCCCCTGGGTAATGCAAAGTGAGTAACGTCTGTGCAGCGCTTTCCTTAAGGCCAAGCTCTCTAAGTGTTTGCCAGCTGCATTATTGCCATATATATATATATATATTCAAAAATTAACTGTCAAAAATTAGAAAAAAAATAAGAAACTTTTGATTTTAAAATAATATTCTTGCGCAAACAAATATCACACTAGTAAATATATATATAAAATATTAATATATATATATAATGAAATAAAAAAAAAAATGAAACCATTAAAAAAGATTTATTTTAATAGTGCGATATTTGTTTGCAAGAATATTATTTTTAAAAACTCCATACATTTCGACAGTTAATTTTTGAATATATGGATGCACAAGTAATGTATTTTTAAATACTTTGGTGTTCACTACTTTGGCCATTGTAAATTTTTGTAACTATGTTCTGGCCACTATATATTTTGTAAAAGTGTGATACATCTCACGGGCCAGAAAATGTTCAAGGCAAGTAGCATGTGTACCGCGGGCTGCAGGGTTTAGGCCCACCCTACATTAGATACTAGATCACATATATTTATTAATGAATTCCTCTTAGTTTTCAACATTTCCAAAACTATGAACATTACAATATATACTTAGACAAATTATATCTTTAAATATAATACCAAAATTATATGTTAAAGCTAAATATACTTGAAATTAAACTCCATTTATCTTAGAAGCATAATTATGTTATTAAATAACTTATATACGAGATAGATTTATTATCTAATGCATTGTAATTAGTTTTTCATAGTGAAATTACGAACAATACAATATATACGGAGTGAAAATTATTATAGAAATAAAATATAATTAATTTTATTTAATTAATATTATATAAAATATAATTAATTTTATTTAACTAATATTATATAAAAATATAATTAATTTTTTATTAGATAATGCTCAGAATTTAATACACAATGTGTTAATTAATTAATGTGTATTATAGATTCATCACAGCATTTTACATTATAACAAATACATTTTATATAAAAATTATTATACCAAAATTACATAATTATTATAAAATATAGATAATATTAGATAATTATTAGAAAACTATTTATAATAATTTGAAATGATTATTTCACTTAACTTAAAAGTATGATTACATCATAAAATACCTTACATATCAGGTCACCTATATTTATTAATGGATTGCAATTAATTTTCGTACCGAAATTGTGTGCATTACAGTATAGCAAATTATTATAAAAGAAAATTATTATATTTAAGTAAAATACATAAATCATATACAATGTGCATCATCACAGCATTTACTTCAAAAATAAAAACATTTTATTTGAAAATATATGATACCAAAATTAATTATTAAAGCACCGCAAACCTTAAAAAAATTTACATCATTATCTGTACTTTTAATAGAATACAGTTATTCTTCGAACAAAAGTATGAATATAATATATACTGAATGGACAATTTATTAGATTGACTTACGTTTTATACGTATACAGAATGGCATACAGTATTTTCTCTTAGAATAATGATAAATTAACCAAGATATTGAAAACTATAATTTGAAAGATAAATTTAGCTTTTTTTAAAAAGAGATAATGATGACATTTCTTTAAAAAATAATAGTAAAGAGATTAGTTTAGATTTTTTTGTGTATCTAAATAAAATGTTCATTATTATTAATGTTATGTTAATGCTAATGTTAATGCTAATGCTATTAATGTTAATGCAGTCAATGTTCATTATTATTAATGTTATAAACGAACCAAAATAATATTCACGTGCAATATGCTTTTTTTCTAAGAAAATTCCGTAATTTTATTCAAAAAACGCGTTGTCCTCTATAAATCGGTATATTAAAAATGCCAATTGTTGATTCTGATTACACAATTGGTAATTTGCTTGATTACCAATGTTGATTTTCTATTCAACATTAATATTTTTAAAAAAATTTTTTTTTCAAAACTCTCACAAATATTTTGACAAAAAAAAAAAAAAAATTGCTCGACTTTTTAACAGATCGTTTTATTTAATTCAATTTTTGTGCAAAATGAATTCAATCTTGCTCAAATTCTAAAATATGCAATGCTTGAGTTGTCATCAAAATAAGTTTTATTTGCTCTTTATTTTAGAAATTCAAGTAAAAATAGCCATTTGGATTGAAATTGGATTCAATTTGATTCATAACTATATTCACCCGATTTATCGCCAGAGCTTTCGAGATAATATTACAATAAATCGCTTCTATTATCACTAAATATCTTTCCTTTGGAGTCACTTAAAAATAAATGAAGTAAATGATAAGTGTCATAGTAATAAATAGCACAAAGCTCCTCTCTAATCTTTGGGAAAGAAGGACATCCAGCCAAATAACACTATTAAAAACGACATGAAATTGCGATAGATTGACTGTTGCCATGTCTACGAAATCACGAGCGAACTTGTGTTTGTTTTAGAATAATTTAATGTAGCCCAAAATACTCGTTTTTGTCCTTAATTAAAAATTTGAAGAAAGTCAGAATTAAAAACTTATTTTCGCACGAGTTAACTCGTGGAGACCCGAAAACATGCGAATGCATATGATTATTCTAAACATAATTTGTTATGTTAATTGATAAGATAAGTTAATAATTTGCGATAGATTGACTGTAGTCATATCTACGAAATCACGAACGAGTTTGTGTTTCTTTTAGAATAATTTAATGTAGCCCAAAACACTAGTTTGTGTCCAGAATTAAAAAAATTGAAGAAAGTTTTCAGAATTAAAAAACTTATTTTCGCACGAGTTAAGCCTAGGAGACCCGAAAACATGCTAATGTATACGATTATTCTAAAGATAATTTGTTAAGCTAATTAATAATATAAGTTCATAATTTGCGATAGATTGACTGCAGCCATATCTACGATATCACGAGCGAACTTTTTGTTTGTTTTAGAATTATATTATGTAGCCCAAAACATTCGTTTTTGTCACGAATTAAAACTTATTTTCACACGAGTTAACGATTATTCTAACGATAATTTGTTAAGATAATTTGCGATAGATTGGCTGTTGCCATATCTACGATATCACGAGCGAACTTTTTTTGTTTTAGAATTATATAATGTAGCCCAAAACACTTGTTCTTGTCACGAATTAAAAACTTATTTTCCCACGAGTTTACTCGGGGATATCCGAAAACATCGAAATATGAGGTACGATTAATCTAACGATAATTTGTTAAGATAATTTGTGGCATATCTATGATAATTGATATTATGATAATTTGTGACTGTTGCCATATCTACGATATCACGAGCGAACTTTTGTTTGTTTTACGTATTATGTAGCCCAAAACACTGGTTTTTGTCCAGAATTAAAAAAATTTTTCGCACGGATTAAGTCATGGAGAGCCGAAAATATGTAAATATCAGATACGATTATTCTAATGATAATTTATTAAGATAATTAATATGACAATTTGACTCTTGCAACATTTGCGATATAGCAAGTGAACTTGTATTTGTTTTAGAATAGTTTAATGTAGCCCAAAACACTCGTTTTTGTCAAGAATTAAAAACTTATTTTCGCACGAGTTAACTCGTGGTGAGCCGAAAATATCCAAATATGAGTACGATTATCTTAGGGATTCTAGGGCTCTTCATAGGCAATGCAAATCGGTAAGATACATTATCATTAACGCGTGAAAATGTTTGTGATTAATACAGGTTTAAATGGAGAACTGTTTAACTTTTTCCCTCTATTTTCTTTGATCTGATGATATATCGGTATAGGGGTTTATTTTAGCAAATAATACGGCTTGAACATATGTTACGGCAATGTAGCTATGGGAACTTATAATCATTGTGCTCAAAATGATACAGAAAATAAAACATTAAACATAAGAATTCATTGTAAATATCGAACATTTGAGTAGGACAAAAATTCAGTGATGATAATTATTGTTGTGCAATAATAAGTCATCTTAGTCAATAATTTAAAATTGATTTTCAACCTAGTTTTCTCGTGGTGTTCGAAAAATGCAAATATGAGATACGAGTTAATTCGCTAAAAGAGTTAAAATTTTAAAGCCAATTTACTGCAAAAAAATTATTCAATAAAATTCAGATAAAGCAATTGAAGCGATTTTAAAGAAATACAAAACAAGTATATCTAATAAATTGAGCATTCAGTATAATTTATAATAAAAAAAGCCAAAATTAAAATACTTACAAGCACCTCCAACTATATGAAACTAATAATCGGTTAATATACTTACAAAATGGCGAGAGTAAAACGTAAATCGCTGTTACAAGCTTCATTTCTTGAGTCGAAAGTGCAGGAACTTCCACAGCATTGAGTCCAATAAAGCGCAATTAAAATTTACCCCTTTTTATATACCTTTGCCCAGACAGAATTCTAAGAATCAACTCGGATGTTTTCCAAAGAATCCAGGTCAATATTCGATTTTAAAAACAATTTCGTAGTAAAATCCCTCAAAATATTTACAAAAAAAATAGTGTATTTATAGCAGTTTTTCTGAGAATGTTTTCGTTAGCAAACTTCTACGAGGAAATATTTACCGGCTATGTCAAATTCGAAGAATTAGCTCTGTTAAATGGAATGTTCATTTTAATGGGAAATAATTCATATTTCTCAGAATTATTGGAAATTTTCCATTGAAAAACTATTTTTAGTGCGACTTTATTGGCGAAAAATAAACACCGAGGTTACTTATCGTTGAAATATCTATTATTAGAAATAATTGTTTAGAAGTAGTTTTTCATTATTAATTAATTAAAAAACGCAATATAATTATTGGATATTTATTGCCTTCTTTTAATATATTAGTTTTAAATAAATTAATTGTCTTTCTTTTTTTTTTTTAATCAGTAATGGGAAAAATATGTTTACAGCAGAATAATACCAAAAAAAAATATTGGAAATCTTGATTTGAATGCTTAAAATATCATGGGAAGATTTTTTATTTAAAATCGAGTTTTATTTGGTGTTATGAATGAAAACATAAATGTTGAAATAAACTCAATATATTTACAAATCTTAATTTGCTCATTTTAACAATAAGAGGAAAAAAAGATACTTTTATTGAATGATGGCCGAATGACTAGCGCTCTGGCGCACACGGTGCCACAGAACTCAACCTGTCAATTAGCTAGATCTCCGTGGCTTGTAGAATGTCACTTATTGCTACAAGTAATTTGTACAGATCAAGTGACAGCCACATTTATTCTATACACAGCTTTGTAGCACTTTATATCTTTTAGTCGCTTAGATGATAGACAACAAAATTTTTTGCAGCTTAAAATATTTCTCGTGCTAACGTTCATATAAAAATCTATAAAAAAATAAAAAAAAAAATTGAAAGTGGTTAAAATTTTTGATTAAGATAATCTAGAAAAAAGCTGTATATGAATTTCACCAATATAACGCCTTCATATTGGTGAAATCGGTAAAAAATATTGAAAATAGTTTTGACAAAAAATTATACAGCTTTCAATTTAGCTCTCGATTCAGAGAGGTAAGATCAAACATTCCGGATGTTCCATAATTGATCATTTTGGTTCATTCTGTATCGGCAGAATTAAATGTGAAACAAAGTTATTAATATTAATAATTATAATGGAAACAAAGCATAGTATCGAAGCAGAAATGTGTTTGGTGAATTAAAGAACAGTTGTAAATTCCATGGGGATAAAATTGCAAGTGGTGCAACGTCTCTGCATTGATAGGGAGAAACAAGATCTTATTGGCATTTTAAACAATTCGAAAATTTTCTGGTTCTTTTTATTAATTTAGTGCATTTTTCTACGGAATATTGCCATACAGACTATTAGAGGAATTAGATAAGTATCAAATATATCATCAATTTAATAACTTTTTAGAAAGATTATGAGTCAATGACGAAATAGATTATCCGTTTTAATGGGGTTTCGTAAGATGGCTGTCAATATATAATGCTGTAAGCCATTTTGTGGAACTCCTTAACACCATCATAAAATGTTGGAAAAACAACAACCCTGAATTACAAAAATTAAGCTTGATTTTCTGATTTATTGTTCCTAACAGACATTATGGGGCCTGATGGTCGACTAACTAGAGCTATGGCTCTCCGTGACACAGGTTTTTCAGATTCTATTCTCGGCGGAGTCATGGATTCTTGAAGTGTTCTGAATTCATTTTAAACGGTAGATCACGGTCTATATGACTGTTGGGCGTAGGGTTGACAACCCTTCCCAGTAAAAAGAAAACCTCTCCTGTCAACCTCTCCTGGAATCTGCCAGTAGGAAATCGGCTTTTGCCCACCATAGAGCTGTTGAGCCATTAAACAGAATAATAATAATAATAGCCATTGTGGAGTAGATTTAAACATTTAATTTAGCTAACGATAACAGAAAAAATAATATTATTGATATCTACCAAATTATACTTAGTTTTGTAGCTAAACTTCTGCTTTTTGTTGTTCTGATTTCTAAATTAAAATATTTAATAATTTTTCTGAAGAAATAATACGCCCCTTCCCCTCAAAAAAAAAATAAAAAAAATTAGACAAATACGAAGAAGAATTGAATTGATTTCAAACCTTAGATTTTATAAAGAATGGATCAGTTTTAAATATACATTTCATACAAACATTTTTTCCAGAAGAAAATATTTTGTGTACCCTTTTTATTAGTCAAATTATTCCGAAAATATTTTTCAACAAATTAAATTTAATGAAATTTCGAACCACTTTATTTGATGTTATGCTAGAATGTTAGAATGAATAAAGAAAAAAATAATTTGTGCATTTATTTAATAATTAATTAAATGAATATATTTATCATTATATTGTTGTCAAAAAAAAAAAAATACAAAACAATTATCTGATGCACTTACACGGTCAAAATTTTTATCCACAGTTTACTTTACTATCAATACTACAACTAAAACTTTTCAAGCGAACTACTTAATTTATTGCATTACAACTTTAAAATTTAATTTCCACATAAACCAATGACGCATATTGATGTATCTATTGGCTTCATCATGAAACCTTCAGCAACTATCGATTACCTGGTTTGAAATATTATACCTCTTATGAGGTTTCAATATTGAAAAGTAGCCAAAGATTTGTCCTTTAACGCTCGAACAATTCCTACCAAATTGAGAAAGATATAAAATTGATTATCATAGTCCTTAGCGTAAATTATGTTTGAATTGGTCTTACTGTCTTGGCCGCAAATTGCTCCATCAATTTTGTCAGAAAGATAATATGTTTTTGAACTATTACAGTATAATGCAGAAAGTAGATAATTTCCCTACGTTCAAGAACAATTTTTTTAGTAACTTTTAAAATAGTTAGGTTCAAAATTTACTAAAACCCCAGAAAATACAAACTTGCTCTATAAAACCATACTTTTTTAAGAACTGTGTAATTTTTAAGTATCTATTATGAAACTTTTACTACCAGTATTATCATTCTATAAAAGGTAAACTGCAGCAATCATAATTTCTTTTTTGCACCAAATATATATGACAATGATCTGTTGAAAAGACCTAAAATTATTCTGAAAAATATCAGAAAATATGTATAATATATGATGAGATATTGATGAGATATAGAAAATATTATCATGTGATATTTCTAATTTTAACGACGTTAATAAAAATAAGTCTCATTTTAACTAAAACTTTTAAGTCAATTCATTGTTTAGCATTTAGCATAAACCAATCGATGTATAATAAAAAAGAAATGGTCTTAGAATCATATAAAGTAGGGGTGGACCTGCGTGAGGACAATGAGAACTTTGTCCTGTATTTTTGTGTATAAGCCGATAATTTTTAGAACTTCTCTTAAGACTTCAGTACGTGAGATTGGCTTATATAACTGGTGTGCTGAAAGGTTCGTAGGTTGACGCATAGATGGAGCTACTAGAATTAAATCCATATGATTTTTAGTTAGCCCTAACCTTCAAAAGACATTTTAGTGAAATTATAGCATTTTTTTAGTGTTCATCATGCAGTCCACTCGGCTGACTGTCGATTGGACTCGTTGTGAAATAATGTTCCATGTTTCATTCATTGTCACAGATCGACGCAAAAATTCGGGTTTATTACGATTGAACAGCTCCAAACACTTCTTAGAATCATCAATTCGTTGTTGTTTTCGTTCGATTGTCAGCTCGCGCGGCACCCACTTTGAAAAGAGCTTTTGCATATCAAATATTCATTCACGATATGTCCAACACGTTCCTTTGATATCTTTAGGGTCTCAGCTATCTCAATCAACTTCACTTCACGGTTATCAGAAATTATTTTGGGACTTTTTGATTTTTCGTCGGTAACAGCCTCTTTGGGCGTCCACTGCGTGCATCGTCCTCGGTGCTCATTTCGCCTCTTTTTAAATTTGTTTGTTTGTTACCAAACCACTTCTCTACGGTTGATTTTCCTGGTGCAAAGTCCGAGTAATGTTTATCAAAACCAACCTTGGCTTCAATAGTACTTTTTAATGAAAATGCAATGCTTTAATTAACACACGAAATTCCTTTTTTATCCATTTTTTCAAACTAACAAAAGTTGCTTCACTAAAAAAATGCTATAACTCACATACTAATAGTGCAACAGCTGTCAAATTTATGCACGTGTCTTTTGAAGGTTAGGGTTAACTAAAAATCATATGGATTTAATACTAGTAGCGCCACATGTTTTAAATGAAAGGAGTTATTCGGCTTATGAATATAAATAGTTTTATTTTCAAAGTCGTTTATATTGTTGGTTTTGTTAATGTCACCGCCAAAACAAAAAATAGATGTTGGTCGAAATTTGAGCCCGGCTAACGGAAAAGTAACAAACGTACACTAGAAATAATAAGAGAATACCGTAAATAATGAACATTACAGGACTTTCTTTTATTTCGGCTTTTGAATTTTGGATAAATTTTTTAAGAAAAACGTATTTCAGCTTATACAGGATCGGTTTATATTCAGATATATACGATAATAAAAATGCATTAATAAAAAGTATAATATTTAACAAATACCTCTCTAGAAATCTTTGAAATTTAACGTATAATTTATAAAAGTTATTGCATCAATTTTGTGAGTTATTTATTTGATAATTGTGAACAATATGTCAATTTCATGAACTTCATTATGAATTACAAAAGATTCATAACAATATACGATCCTATAAATTGAAATTATATAGCAGTTTTTTTAAGTGTGGGTTTTTGATTCTGACAAAGAAGATCCAAAATTCAATTATAGAAATAGATTTGTTTGGCATTGTCAATGCTTGAAATTCTTTCAATCTTAATAATTTCAATTCACCAACTGTGTTTTCGCGAAATATTATTTCAGAAATTGATATTTTCTTTAATTTATATTTTATTACTTATCGTAACGTTTTGAAAGTATAAACATATTTAATTTTTAATTCTTTATTTTAATATAGATATATTGACTGAAATATAATATTCAGAAAAATTATTGAATATTTTTTTTTTTGTAAAATAAATAAAAAACATAAATTTTGAAACTAATTCCATTATAAAAACTTAAAGGTGCTCATGATATTTCTTACTAAACATTAATTAAAAACCTTTAATTAGTAAATAAAGTAGCATAATTTAGTTTCTTTTTTGACTTGGATTTCTGGGTTTCAATCGAGCTACTTGGAAATTCAACGCCACTCACTAAATTCACCAGGACACTGTCTTAAACGAAAACACATTAAAAATTTATTAAAAAAATATGTCCTTTATTTATTATACTAATTATTTTTCAGGGAAATGTCCCCACTTACATACCTAACAAGAAAAGCTTCAGTTTAGTTTCAGTCGTCTTTTGTGCTGCATGTATCGTTTACGTCATCCAATACAACGAAACAGATATACAGTAAGTTATGGAATATTTTTATATCTATATCTATATTTATTTTTACGCATTCTATAGTTGTCGACAAGAGTATCTGATTATAAAAAACCCCGTTCTTTTAATTTGGATAAAGGACTTTAAAAATACATTATGTGTATTAAGTACTTGGAATTCAAATCACGTGCTGTAAGATATCACTACATTTTTTTTTTCTCTTACAATGTGATAGCATAATAATGAGTTACCCCGCGGAATTTTAGCGTGATCTGTCACTTAATTTGATGATAGCAGCAATTTTTGTAATCAGGCATTTTGAATGTTCTGTGATTTATGCAAAGAACGAAAATTAAGTTATGCTGACTGCTTTTTCGATTACAGTGGTATGGTGTACTTCGAATTCCTTCCAACGGGACAGATGGTAAATATGAAATATTATTTAGGTGTCATGATGCACTTGAGAAAGAATATCCGTTGAAATCTGAGAAAATAAATAATAAAAATGTTTTCTTGATTTTTAGCTACGAATTTTAGGAAAGAAATAATAAGTTCTGAGAAAAAAAAAAATTTTTTTTTTTTTTTTTTAGCTATCTTTAAATTTATAAAATTTTAATATAAATAAGATGAGATTTCCTAAAATTAAAGAAATTTTTTTATATTTAAGTTCCAATGTGATATTTTAAATTAATGTTAACGTTTTAAAATAATGTTTTTTTCTCTTCTAATTAAATAATTTCTGAATTACATTAAATTATTGATTTACATTTATCACTTTATAGTTGAATATCGACTTTCTTCATATACTTCCTACCAGTGGTTTGAGTGGCCTGATGACCAATTGGCTAGCGCTCTGGCCTTTGGTACCACAGGCTTAAGATTCGAATTCTGGCGGTGGCATGGATGTTTGTTAGTGGTTCGAAATCCACATTAAACTGTAGGTCTCGGTCTAATTAGCGAAAGTGTGCACAAAATGACAGTAGAGCAGCAATCCAAAACCAAACTGCCAGTGATTAGAGTCTGGTGAAATTATTTTGGGATACAATGTTACAAATTTAATATTTCCATAAATTATAGCAGTGCTTTATTTCCATCTTGATATATAATTTAAAGGAAGATGATCTAACCACTAATTGATAAGAAAATTTTGTCTTTCACATTTTGATTTGTTTGAACAAACTTTAATTTTCTACTTTTTGTAGTTCTGTTAGAAGAATCCTCAGTGAGGAAATGTTCTTCAGCACAGAAGAACCTCCTGAAACACCCACCAACTCCTGCACACCTAGAAACAACATTGTTTTCCTCAAAACCCACAAATGTGCCAGCTCCAGTATACAGAACATCTTCAATCGTTACGGTTTCAGGAAAAAGTTGACCTTTGTCCTTCCAGCCAAAGGAAGCTACATTGGACATCCGGAACCCTTCAACTGGTCAATGGTTCCCGATGTCAAGAGGTTTGGACTGCGGTACAACATCTTGACCCACCACTGTCGCCTCAATTATGATGAAATGCGGAAGAATCTCCCGGACGACGTGCTTTTTATAACCATTGTCAGGAATCCAGTGGAGTTGTATGAATCCCTTTTTTCATTTTACAGTTTGCATCGGTTTTATAAAGAAAGATTCGACACGTTGGGTAAATATTGCTTGTTATAATGATATAAACTATATACAGTACAAAGTTTTTGCAATTACAATACGGTCACGCTAACTCCTTGCAAATAATTGTTAAATAATTATCTAGCTAAATAAATACATGCATGATTATTACTTTAAATGCATGTTTAAATTATTTTAATAATTGCATCGAATTAAATATCAAGTGAATTAAATTTCTTGACATTAATTTGTAAACTAATTAAATATTAAATAATCAAATTCATTATAGTATCTATAGCGTTTTAAAAAGAGATGCTATAATTTTAAAAACAAATTTGGTTCGAGAACCAAGAGTTAATATTTCATCCGAGTAGAACAAACACAGGGACTTGATCGTCGAATGATCTAGTACTCGGTGCCGCAGGTTTCGGGTTCAAGCTCCGGCTGTGTTATGGATGTGTTCGGTTTCCACTTTAAACCTTGGGTCCTGTCTAATATGACTGTAACTTAGAACATTGGGATGACAACCCAACTCCGTAAAAAGCAAACATATCCTGTCGAGAAATCTGTCAGCTGGCAGACGGACCCACCATGGTGCTGTGGCGCCAATGAAGAAGAAGAAGGAAAAGGATACGATTTGATTAGTCAGTTTAAGAATAATATATGATTTTGTAATAATATTGGTATCAAATAGAAATGGTTTCAAGACTTTATGAACCTGTTATTATTCTATAGCAAATATTATAAAATAATGTTAGAATATTGAGTATCTGTGTTCTAATAGTGTCTTCTAATAATATGTATATATCATGTATATGTATATTTAGATACAGTTATAGAACAGCGATATGCAGAGCTTTCTGCAACTAAATGTATCCTCAACTAAAAACGTTTTTGTGGTTTATATGCATAGGGAAACACCAGAAACCAGCAGGATTCTATGAAAAGCGCATGGGGGGTAAAATCGGGTTCAACCAAATGCTTTTTGATCTGGGAATGGACGACAAGGGATTCGCCAACTCGTCAGCTGTCATGGATTATGTGTACTTCTTGACTCCGTCTTCGATTTGGTTATGGTCAGGGAGAGGATGGACGAATCTCTGGTGCTTCTGCGACATCTGCTGTGTTGGAACATCGACGATGTCATCATATTTCATCTAAATGCGAGAAACAAAAGGTGAACACTTTTATTTTGTAACAAAACTCACGTATGGATGCTAGTTTATACAATATTGATATATTTTTTGTTTTTCATCTAATTGATACAAAAGTAGAAATAAACCATGCTTATATTAATATTAGTTTTGAAAATAAAAGAAAATTTGAAAGTGTAACCTTATAATTTTCCTCCTACACACTGGCAAGAGAGCCTCCTGTGGCGTTGAGGAAAAATGGTCAGTAGGCCTTGAGATTCTCAACCGAGAGAAAGTACAGTTCAACCACGCGCTTCTCTTGAGAAACGTTTAGTTTATAGTATCTCATCCTGAGAGAAAATATATTCAATGCAATCCTACGTATAAGTTGGCCTACAGACTTTCACCAGGTAAGGTAGTAACTTTCGCGCACCCTGCACATACTTGAATATCAGGTTTTCGTATTAGAAGTGGAATCCTTCCACAAATCTGTAATTATCTATATTTAAATGCATTAAATATTGTATGTGACTAATTGTAGGCTTTTGATGTTGTGTGCGTATTAGTAAAGCTGTGTATTCTCAAACTGCGTCTCAAGTATCTCAATCGAGCCACATCCAATTACAATCCAGTTGCCCAACCTGCACACTGCTAAAGCAAATTGTTCCCTAAAGTTTTCAAGGTTTAAAATAACCTTTTAAGTAAAAAAATCTAAAGTTTACCTTTACTAGAAAATAAAGAATGTAAATCTTCAACAACAATTATTTTTCCTCTCAGTAAAATATCTTTTAATTTTCTTCTCTTGGGAAAGGCATTTGATGAAAAGTAATTCATAAAACATAATAAAGTTTTTAACCATTAATGAAAATTATTAATAAATGCAGTCAGTCAATTATACTAAAATAGTCATAAAATTAAAAGAAAATATTTTAATTGAATGGCATATTTAAAGATGTATTTTAATTTCATGTTTTTATGTTCAAAAGCCATAATAATTAAAATTCATTTCAGTAGGGGAGCATTTTAGTGTCTGAGAGTTTAATATGTTGTATGTCAATTAGATGTTAAAACTTTGAAATTTCTTACCGTAAAATTGTTAATGCCCTTTCTACTTTCATTGTTACCAGTTGTTTTTAAGTAAGTTTAAGTACCAATTAAAAGTTAAGTTAAATAAGTCATGTAAATATTTTCAACTTATTTTATGCCACCAATTTAAGTATTAATAACTCTTGACGTTTATTACTTTTAAAATCTTAAATAAGTTGATATGCAAATCAAGTTTTATGCCTTTCAAAGATAAATTGTTTGTTAAAAATGCTTTTTAAGAATTATTGTCAAGTAGATAAGGCACATAAGTAGAGTTTTCAAATTAAAATAAATGCACTGGCTTTTAAATATTAATTATATTTATTTCAACAATTCATATTTTATTTTGTTCAAAGTGAAATGTAAAACTTATTGTTAAATAATAGTTTTGAATAATTTTAGTAAGGAAGATTGCATTAGGATATGTTTCCGGCTGCCCCCAATTTCTTTTCTTTTTTTTTTTTACGAAAAATACTTTTTCTAATTGTTACCAGTCTCCATTCTTTCACATCCGAAGCTGAATGTTTGACGCTGTATAGTTGGGATAATTAACGTGTTTAAAAAATTAATCAAGTTTGAGACCTATTTTGTAGCATTAAAGTGAAAATTAAATTTGCGTGTTATACTGTACTGCGGATTATTGGTTACAGGTTATTACAGTAATAGGTGCTACAGGTTATTACAGTAATAAGTGTTACTGGTTTTTACAGTAATAGATGCTACAAGTTGTTACATGTTATGGGTTATTACAGTAATTATTAAAATGTATTTAACAATATTTAAAATATATCGGATATTAAGCCGTCACTATTTTCCTCCTGCTATTTAGATACAAGAAAAACTCAGTCCAGACCTTTACCAGAGACTTGTGAAATTCAACAACGCCGACATGCTCTTGTACAAATACTTCAATCAAAGGTTGACTGACAGAATAAACGAGTTTGGTCGAGAGAAAATGGCAGAGGCTGTGGAAGAACTTAAAAACCGTACCCGCATGTGGTACAACGTATGCGTCCAAAAGCAAGAATTTCAATCCAAAGTCCTGAATTCCAAGAGATACTTTACAAATCGAATGGTAATGGCCTATGTTAAGAAGAAAGAAGTCAATGCCACCTGTGACGACTTGACCACACAAGAGCCAGTATTTACAGAGAAACTGGTATACAGGCAAAGGTATATGTTTCAAAACCAAAACCTTATAGGACAAGGTATAGGTATAAAATGCGAGTATGGCATTAACAATAGAAGTTGGAATATATGTTAAATCTATAGAACTTTCAGTTCTTTTCAAATTCATGTGAAAAAATCTTTATGTAAACGATAAAAGTTGAATATGTAAACGACCTTTTCAGCCTGTTTGAATGATATGGAAGAATTTAGATTATGCATATCTTAACTATCCAGTTGTCATGGGAAAAAATGTTATGAATAGATTTCTTAAATGCATCGATATCATCGAATTGTTATTAGATATTTATACAGAGCTAATATAACCACTCAAGTGCCAGTATTTACCGAAAAATTGGTGTACAGGCAAAGATATATGTTTCCAAAACCAAACCATTACAGAACAAGGTATAGGTATAAAATGCGGGTATATCATTAACAATAGAAGTTGGAATATGTATTAAATCTATAGAACTTTCAGTTCTTTTCACATTCATGTGAAAAGGGAAATCAAAGAAAAATATATATAAACAATAAAAGTTGTATATGTAAACGATATTTTTAGGCTATTTGAATGATATGGAAGAATTTAGGATTGTGTATTTCTTAACTACCCTCTTCCCATGGGAAAAATGTTATGAATAGATTTCTTAAAAAGAATTAATTGATATCATCGACTTGTTATTAGATATTTATACAGAGCTAATTTCGTGATGTGATATAGAGTTCGAGATTAAAATCCTCAAGTACAATCACATTTAATTGGTTCGAATTTTATAAGTTTGCTCCATTTGAGCAAATATGATTGAGCTTCCACGATATTTAATTTGTTGTTATATTTTAAAATTGATTTAAATATGATTTTTTTAATATTTAAAATAGTATCAATTATCGAATTTTAAAATTACTATTGTAGAATGTATAGCAACGTGTTTTATGTAAAAAAATACTATTTCTTTTCAAGTTTAATCTTCTTTTTCCACACATTTTTTTTTTTTTTTTTGATAAATTTGGGGAAATTAAAAAAAAAAAAAAAAAAAAAGTAGAAACATACAAAGTGAAACAAGTAAAAAATTGAATTTTTTAAAATAATTAATTTTTGTTGCATTTTTTAACTTTATGATGTCAAAGAAAGGGAATATATGACATATAATAACTGGGAATGTGAGAAAAAAATTATATTATTTAATGTGTATTAATATTTTATTTTATGATTATTTATCTCATTCTTTAAATTATTGAATTTTATAATTCATACTTTAATAGTTTTTAAATTTTCTAATTAAATAAAAATTAATTTGATGTTACATTATTGTAGTTATTTAAAAATTCCATTATTTATTATTTATTCCGTTATTAATTTCTTAACTAGCCCAGTTCGATCTTTGCAGTGCATATAAAACGTGCCTTGGATTTTTCGAAATCCTCTTTATTTAATGAATTGAGAAGAAGCTATAATATATTTATCAATAATAAATATAATGCATGTTCTTTTCTAAGATGACTAAAAATTCATAGCAGAAATGTATTTTATGAAATAAAAGTAGTACGAAATACATATAAAAAGAGAAATACATTCAAATTTCTCAGAAATATGAAAAAAAAATAATAATAATATTTTCTATATTTTATGCTTTGTGTTATAGCATGCAAAAAGAAATATTCTAATAAATTATTATTAAACTTTAAAAGAAACATTAGTTAATAAAATTTATGTGAATATTGTTATAAAATTGCAGGTGAAAATGAAAGTGCCTTATACATAATGAGAGAAAAAAATTTGTGTTTTGGGGTTGCTAAGCAACAAATTTATTAAAATATTTGTACAAATAATGTGCTTATTTAAAATTAAACTCTATTTCTATCAACTTTGCCACGAACCCAACTCTCCCCTCCCCGTTTTTTATTTCTTTATAATTCAAGAGAAATATGTTATAATTTTAATCAGAATTTTAAAAGAAATTGTTTGAATTTTACAGATTTTTCAATTTCTATCTTTATACTATTTTTTTTCGTTTGTTATTTTTCTTGCTTGATTATAAATTTAATTAAAAAAAATTATTAAACAATGGAAAATGTTTTCATATTATTAATTATATTCTTTATTTTAATTAAAAAATTATTTATTGATGTTATTAGATTTTTAAAATATTTTTTTATATTATTTTCTTTCATTTGTTATTTATTAAAATAAATTTAGTTAAAAAATTATTAAGTCATGAAAAATGCTTTCATATCATTAATTATATTCTTTATTTTAATTAAAATATTTATTTATTGATGTTATTAGATTTTTTAATATCTTTCTTTATACTATTACTTTTAATTTATTTTGTATTATTATAAATTTAGTTAAAAAAATTTTTAAACAATGTAAAAATGTTTTCATATAATTAATTTTCTTTATTTTGATTAAAATATTTATTTATTGAACGTCATACTCTACAAAATAAATATATGTTATTTGTAAATAACTGTTATTTGAAAAACAAACAGACTACATGTTCCAGTTTGCTCAAATACGTATTAGATGATATTCTTAGAAATGTTTTGGAAAACATTTATTTCTGAGAAATATTTTCATAAAAATGTTTAGAATGGTTTTTATAAAACCGATTTGTACAGTTTATTGGTGTTATTCATTATCATGAATTATTAATATTAATTTAATTTGAGAATTAAAAAAAAATTGCAAATGATTTAGTTATATGCACATTTGTATTTATTGCAGATAATTTTAATATTAGAGTTAAAAAACAATTTTACTGTAATTAGCTTTAGTTATCTATTGTAATAAATAAAAATGGTGAAATCCTAATTAGACTTTATCATTTGAATTAAATTACAACAGAGTTTGTATATTATCACATAAAACGTAAGTTTTAGTTAATTTTTAAATCTTGAACTTCAATACATAAAAAGATACATAGATTTATCATTAAAATGAAATTATCTATTATTTCATGTAATGTAAGTAGTTTTTAGGAGTTTTATAAGTTAAAAAAATAATAAATATATTTTATAATAATCTGTGTCTGTTCTATTTAATGTTCTAATTAGTTAGTGATGTACGGATTTTTCTAAGATTCATAAAAATCTATACATCACTAAAGCGTTTCTTTATTTGTTTCTTAATCAATTTTCTTTGAATCAGAAAAAATTTGATTTCTTTGATGACATTAGCAGTTGTGGTAATTCGATGCGTAATATCTTTTAAATATTGAACATTTTATAATGTTGAAAACTTAGCCTTTTTTTTTCTAAATTATTCCTTTGTTTCATAAAATTTTGATTTATATAACATAAATCGACCTTAATCAAAAGAATCATGATAAAAGAATGCTCCTACCTGTTTAATATGTTTTACTGTTGAAAAAGGTTTTCCAACAGTTATTAAGCACTCTTATTGAAGTCATAAATAAAATAAAAGTTATTTGTTCTTTCATAATTGTCAGAAATAGCCAATTACATTTTAATGAACATATAAATGCTTAATTTAAAAATATATATATATATATATATATTCCTACTTCTTTTAATTTTGAAATAAATTAAACGAATTTAAAAAAAAAAGGTTTTGAAAAATTGTCTTCGAAATGTTTGAATTTTAGATAATTTTCATTACAAACATGTAATGATTAACGTATTAAAAACGTATTTAATTTAATTCTTGTTTCAAATTTGTAAAACAATTAAATAAATTTGTCATAAATATATTCAATATTGTTAGCAATTAAATAAATTTAATTTTTAATGATATGAAATGTTTTATTACCGTTAGAGTGACGATAACATTACATTTTAAATATTATTCCTCCTTACCCATTAATTTTAATTATTTACTTAAAAAGCATGCCAAATTAGCACCTTGAGAATTTAGCATCACTTAAAAGTATAAAAAAACTTTCACTCAAAACATGTAATAATTAATATACTAAAAATGCATTTAATTTAATTCTTGTTCTTTTGTATACATAATCACACGTTATATAAATTTAATCTTTAATGATATGGGATATTTTATTACCGTTAGAGTGATGCTAATATTAAATTTCAGATATTATCCCTCTTTGACCATTAATTTTAATTATTTATTTAAAAACGCATGCCAAATTATCATGTTTACCGTGATAATTTAACATCACTTAAAAGTATAACAAAAATTTCAATAAAAACATGCAATACATATACTAAAAAGGCATTTAATTTAATTCTTGTTCCTTTGCATATATAATCACAAGCTATAAACAATTTAATTTTTAATAATATGGTATTTTAAAATAATTAGAGTGATGCTAACATTAAACTTTAGATATTATCCCACCTTGCCCATTAATTTTAATTATTTACTTAAAACATCATGCCAAATTTTCATGTTTACCGTGAAAAATTTAATATCACTACAAGATGATGTCATGTTTTTTAAAATTTCAATTATGGGCAATTAAATTCCGTTAAGTGTGACGTTAATATAATCAAAATACATTTGCTAATAATAATTGTGGCGTAATTTCAACCGAATTGGAGATGGTAAGATTTTCTTTTCCAATTCCATCCATTGGATTATCTAATTAATAAATTACCTCTATTTTTCGATTACGATAGCTCAAGTTTCATTAGAACCATTGCTTTTTTAAATCCATTTGTTACGACTATCTACGCTATAATTAAAAATAATATTTCCGGCTGGTTTCATCTTTTCGTTTTCATTATTGATAAAATCTCCTTTTTCATCAAAAAAATATTAATTTTCCTCTCTGAATCGAAGGGGAATCTATGGAGGCATGACGATAGCATCCATAATTAATGTTGTCCCTGAAAAAGTTCATAGCTTTAGAATTTACTAATACATTTTTTTTTACCCTTCGGTATGGTATTCCTGTCGTTATCTTAGTCCATGTCAATGATTCAGTCGAATAATTTCGCAGTTGTATCGTGCGGCTTCTAGTTCTTGTTTTGTGACATTTCGAAAATTAATGTTTTTCGGTGCATTAATTGTGAAAATTAATGGTGCTTTCCGAATCCGGGATTCGGTTTCAAGTTTATTATTTTTAGTAGCAGCTATAAAGCGTGTTTTTATCTCAATCGAAAAAGGAAATGAACGAGAGGATTTTTAATTTGTTAATCCGAAAATGTCATGCATAAATTATCAGGTAAGTTAAAAATATCGCCGCAGTATCGTAAAATATCATTAACATCATTTTTTTGATTCATTTACAGATCAGATATTTATATATTTATTGTGTAAAAGATATTAAGCAATAACTGACAAGAACAGCTTATAAGGACAATTGGATTACAGGAATATAAGAATAAAGAATGTAAAAATTTATTAGATATTTTAATACTCGATATCAGAACTTTTTGGTGTTCTATGGAAATGATGTATAACAAAAAAAGTTATATCCGTTCCATGAACTTGATTCAAGGTCACTTACTCTTGATAAGATAGATTTTTAGCAGATTCAGTGCAATGCAATGCGGGGCCTGAATGGCCGAGTGGCTAGCGCTCTGGCGCTCAGTACCACAGGTTTCGAGTTCGAGTCCCGACGGTGCCATGGCTGTTTGTAGTTGTTCGGAATCCACTTTAAACCGTATCTCCCGGTTTAATAGGATCGTAGAGCGTTGCGGGGGCAGTGTTACTCCGTGGCTTATATTCAAGTTACACGCGCACCCTGGGTAATGCAAAGTGATTAGCGTCTGTGCAGCGCTTGCCTTAAGGCATCCAAGACCGCTGTCAAGTGTTTGCCAGCTGCATTAGAAAAAAATGTAATGCAATGCATCGAAAGAGATTGCTACAAACAAGTAAAAAGAATACTTTTACGAATGAAGGTTCTTCTAAGAAAATGTTTCTTAAACTGGGGAGGCCCTGATGGCCAATTGGCTATCGCTCTGGTCTTTGGTATCATAGGTTTCATGTTCAAATCCTGGCTGGGGCATGGATAATTGTTAGTGATTCGGAATCCACGTTAAACTGTAGTTCATGGTTTAATTAGCTGAAAGTGTGCAAAAATGACCATAGAGCGACAAATCAAACCAGTGTCAAACCGAGACCAATGGTGACTAAGTGATCGCAAAAGGTCTAGCCCGCAATTTCACTTGAATGAAATTTTGGACTATTTACGATTGTTGCCATGTCGAGTTTTTTTGCTTAATGAGATTTCATTTTATAAGTAAAGTCCCTAATTCTTTGGATGATCTTTATCTAAATCATTACTTTTAATTGATTCATTCATTTGATTTCTATAGTGTTGTTTAATAGTTTAATTATTGTTAAAATCTCAATTTACTATTAAAAAACATGCTATTTTCTAGAAACAGTACAATCGTGTCCCGATATTAGAAAGATGGCTTTAAGAATGCCGAATCCAATTGCAATTACATTAGTTTTTAGCACACTGATTCATGAAGAAAAATTTTCGAAACAGCGAAAATTGACATGAAAAAATTGCAACTGTCAAAACCAAACCAAACATAAAAAAACTGGTTCATGTAAATCAGTTGCATACCTTCCATTGAGATCTGAATTCAAATTTAATTTCTCATATCTGAATAAGTAATCATTTGTATGAAAGTGTTTTATTAGTATGTTTAGTTTGAATTTTAAATTCAATTTCCATGTGATTTAAAGATTTTATAATTTTAAATTCAGATATTTTTTCCAAAAATATATTGCCAACAAGAATTGCATGGCCAGAAGCACGACAGAACCTACCAATATGGATCCGAAATATTTTATAATTTTGATAATGAATTGTAGAACACCCGCGGAGATATTTTTCGCCGTCTTATAACGTTTCAATGTTGTGGACCCAAATGGATATAATAAAATTTGTGTTGGATGCAATATGTTGTAACCTATGTTGATGTTTAGCACTATTCTATCAAATTATAGAAATTCCAATTTTTCAACCGTGTATGTATAAGTTAATCAATAGTCTAGAATTTATAATCACTTTAGGTGACGCTTTCTGGTTAAATAACAAAGTTATTATTTTGGTAACTTCTTTTATAAAATTATTTATTATAATAAAGGGTTTCTATGTTCTTTATAATAAAGCGTTTTAGATTTATAATTATAATATTGTGCATCTACTCTTCATAATTTCATTTTATGAAAAAATAACGTTTTATACACATTGATTAAATAACAAATCGTATCTTCAATAAATATTAAAAAAGTATAATTCATAGCATCAGTTCTTCTTTTCTTATGCTGAACTTGGATAGACTCATTTTTTTAGATGTGCAACTGAACCTCATTTTAAGTTCGTAAAAAATTACGAGTAGAAAAAATCCACATAAACTGAATGAACCTCGTATATGATTGCTGATTCCCACTATCAATTAGCATTTTCTAGCAACCATTGCAAAAGCTCTCGTATTCGTAAAATCGTGAGACCCGTCTTAACTGAAAGAAGAATTCAATTTGTAAAAACCCAATTCTCATAAAAATTATCATAAAAACTAGTTTAAGTTTACTTGAATATTCGAATACAATCAACCTTACTTTTCGCAAAATATAACAAACTTTACAGATCAAAAAGCAGATATAAAGGGATATATATAATTGTTTTATGTAATCATCTAAGTTAAAAAACTTGAGTTTGTTAGACATGGAAAACTACAATAGTAAGTAAAACTACATTTCCTAATTTTTGTTGCATTTCACTATTAGTTTCTTACTGTGTTTCATGAATCTTAATAATCACTTCCTTAAAGAAATGTTCTAAGTAGAACTTTGCCACGCCAGAAATAGAAGATATCACGCTTGGTTGACTCCCTCTTTGTGACCTAAAAGTAGTGCTTTTTTAGAAGATTTCGAAATCAATTATTTTTAATCTCTTATCAGTTCGTCGCCGTGATCGTATAGTGGTTAGTACATTGCGTTGTGGCCGCAATAACCCAGGTTCGAATCCTGGTCACGGCATTTTTTTTTTCTAAATTTCTAAGGGGAAAATTTTTTATTTTCCAACTATTGCTTGTTTATTATGCATATCTTAACACTTTCTGAAATTCTATCTGATAATAATATAGGCTTTAATCTAATAATAAAATGAATACGCGATTATATATATGAATATCCAAACATTATTTTAAACAAAATTAAATATTTCAGAGTAAAATATTGTTGTTCACAATTGTAATATTAACTAATATTTTTTTTCTTGTATAAGGTTGAGAACAAAAGACCCGTCATATTCGCAAATTTATATTGTTCATTAATAAATATTTCTTTAATAAAGAAAATTTAAAGTTTTATGGTATAAATTTTATATGATAATAATCTACAAATTAAGAAATAACTTTATTTAAAGTTCTAAACGTATTGAAAGTTTTGAGCATGAACGAACGGTTTAAATCTCATTAAAAATTGAATTAATTTATCCGTTACATCCTCGTATATGCATTGCTTAAAATTTATACAATTTTCCATTGGAGAGTTGAGATTTCACAAACGTTATTTGAGACAATTTATTATATTAATATATTATAACCATTTTGGAATATGTTAAATAAATAAAGTATCATAAAATCAAAAATTACTATTTTGGGGAAGTAATTGGAATGATTAATTATAATACTCTTCTAAAAATTATTTCTATGCCTTCCTTGCAGAATCAATACCATCACTTTTTATTTATTTAGTTTTGTGGAAGATCGGCTGACCTCTGTCATAAACAATCATCGATGGTTGATAAAGGAGGACTTTTAAGAGTAACTGCCCACATTTCCGTGCCGTATGGGAGAAAATTTTGAAACAGCCATCAGGCAGCTGTCCAACATGACTTAAATGCTAGAATTTTATATACATTATCACAATCGAAATCAATTCTCAATGTTGCTAAAGGCAGTGTCTGCAATGGACGCCTCTGATGAATCTGAGCGTTTTGGAAGCTGTCTGCTATATGCACAGACACATTGTTGCCCAATATCACTACCATTCATAAAAAACTATTAGTTATTTTAAATGGCAATTCAATCTAATTTATTTGTAAATGTGATTGTAAAATAAATTTTATTGTATTATAAGCATTAAGTAATTAAATATTGTATTGAAAAGGATTACATTAACTGTTAAATAATATAACTAAAGTGTCCTTTTTTGAAAAAATAATGGTAAAATGCTACATAAAATTAATGTGAAATAAAAGCTAATATTTTTTATTTTTTTCATTATTAAAATGCTATTTGAGTTGTACTTTTAGCTTGATGTCTCTGATGAGAAAAAAAAAGAAACTGCATTGAAACGAAAAATATTTTTCTCTTCTCCTAAAAACTTGTAATATATCATGAAAAATAAAACAAAATATCAAAGTAGTGCTGCCATCTGTTGTGTTAGTCAGAGACTAATTAAAATATTGGAAAATTTGTTAAATTATATTTTTCCTTTGAATTGTAAGATGTTTTTAATTTCAATAAATTTCGTACTTCAAAAGTAACTAAAGAAAAAGCAACCAGTAAATAAAGGGAATATTTTTAAAAATATTTTAAATGGCTGTTTTTGAAATGTTATCATGTAGCAAATATATGTCTGGAAGGTAAGTATTTTAATTTGTCGAAATAACATTATTTATTATTTAAGCTAAAGAAATTATTGGGAATAGGCAAAAACAAAAACTTGTTGAAATATAAATTTATAAAATATATGAATAAGAATTAATTATTATATAATATGTGTTAGATGATGAAAAAAAAATATTTTTTTTTTTTTTTTTGAAGAAGTAAAATTATTTTACTTTTGCATTACAAATATAAAAACATTAAATACATATAAGTAATTTGAGGGCAAGAAGTTAACTATCAACTTCAAATAATGATATTTCAGTTAAATAAATTCCAAATAATTTTGACAATATAGATTTGTTTAAAAAAGAATAAATCAATTAGATACATTATAGCTATGATTTTGAAATAATTTATGATTTGTATGCATATTGATATTCTATTCTCAAGTATTAATTTTTTTTTGTCAAGTTGCATAATTATTAATTTTGACGTAAATAGTATAGTTTTTACGGGCATCTCGATTGTTATGTGCAACAAAAATCTTATATAATAATAGTTGTAAATGAAGCAGGATTTTAAGAACAAAGATTTATTGCTACTGATTTATTATTTACTACTGATTTTTCATAAAATAATATTGTTTTTGCTTTAGAATTAGGTGAACAAATTTTAATGATTTTCTGTTAATGTAACAGTCTTTTTTTTTTTATTATAATCCTTAGCTTCGATTTTATATTTTTTCTTTAATTTTACTTCCTTATTTTTTTGTATTGCTTCCTTTACTAAAAGGAAGCAATAAAAAAAAAAAAAATCATATTTCAATTAAAATTCTCTTTTCTTTTATCTTTTGCTAAAATTCTTTTAGTTTCTTAAATAGTCCATAGATGGCAGTACAAGAAACCTTATTCAATGCATTGCATTGTTTAATCTCCTTATATGCCATGTTACTCGAGTTTCATATTACTAAAAATACTGTTTGCAAATGAATGTGACTAAAAAAAAAAAAAAAAAAAATAAACGAAAGAAGAGTAATAAGTTTCCACAATAAGTTAAAAATTTTTTTCAGTTTATAACTAAGAGAAGTAAGTTAGTTAAAAATAAAAATTGATTCAATGTATCATGTATTAGTATTTCGTTATTTTTTCTACCACATTACTGTTGCCAATTCACCTCTATTATAAATTTCTAAAAAGAAAAAAATAATTAAATAAAATGAAAAAATACCTAATTTCTTGAATAGAGCTAATTTTTCACTGATTATATTTTTCATGGTGGAGTGATTTCTGTGAATATTTGTTTGTTATTAACATTATATCCTTTGTATTTCAAATATGGTTGTGATTTTGGACCAATCGTTGTCTTCAGGAAGGATAAGGTGTCCGCTTTGAAATCCCCTGTAAGTTCTAATTTTTCAATTACTTCTATTAGCTCACTATCTCCCTATATATATCTTGTTCAAATTTTCAATCGTTAATAAAATATTTTTTATTCATCCACTCAAAAATACATTTTTTTTTGAACTTGTAGTGGATGACACTTGATGTTAATACAGCCTTTTTCAAATAGCAATTCAGTAATTAAATTTATTTAATTATTTTAGTTTTTTTTTAGATTAAAGTTGCATATGTCTACCAATAGATGGCGCCAGATAAACTTAAAAAAATGAATGAAAATTATTTATAAAGGACTTTCTGCAATATGGTGAAAAAAAGTAGAAATTGACTTTAAAAAGTCTTGTTCTTATATTACTTGTTTAGTTTTTAATTAAACAAACAGTCAAAAAAAAAAATCCTGCCTTTTAAACTGTAAACTTTTTTTATTTAATTTTATGTCTTGCTGTAACTATGTCAATAATCTTTGTTATGTCTTGCTGTAACTATCTTTAATTTTATGTCTTACATAAATATACAATTAAAGCTTGCTAAAAAAAAAAAGTGCAAGTTATGTATAAAGGAAGATTACAATATGTAAGAGTACTTAGTTGCTTAGTATTTATTTTATTTGTTAGTGGGACATATATAGTGAGATTCTAAGGTCATGGGACAAGCTTTGAGGGGTGGTACAATTAAATATAACTTTTTTTTTTTTTTTTTTATAAGAATGCATGTTCGGATGTAACTCTTTGAGGCCGGAACACAAAAAAAAATGAGACATGAAAAAAAAAAAAAAAAAATAAAAAATTCTTCTTTATAACATCATTGCAAAGTGCTTCTTCGATTCAATGTTTTCAATAAATGTTCAAAAACTGCAAACACCAACAGTAATGTATGTTTCGTAGGGTGGAAGGAGTAATTGGAAAATAATTTCATCTCGCATACGCTTTCAGCCTCAATGGATAATCGAGCAACGGATTTTCAGTTGAAAAATGCAGTTGCAAACACAGAGTAAGAATAAAATATATTGGCATCGAGGTTACTAGTCTAGCAACCAGAACTAGCAACTCCTTACACAACGGATATCAGTAGAGCATTGTGCCTGGCTGTTACGAGAAATTCGTTTGAAAGTGTGTTCTTTCTTCAATGAGTGGCTTTTTAAAAGGCTTTCCCTATAAAAATATAAAAAATTAAAAATTAAATTTAAAAAAAAAAACATGTTTTAGTAAGCTAACTTTACCCTCAAAGTTTACCCTCAAAGTTTACCACCCACCTCCACGACCATTGAAACACCCTGTATGTGAAACTCAGCTAAAACTAAAAGATGCATTAGTCAAGTTTTGTATTTTACACCACGATTTCCTAGTAGCGTGGAATTAAAAAACATAATATGTCGAATATATATTTAAAAAATGATTTAATCATTTTCGGGGAACAACTTTTCAACCATTTGTTTAATTGCAGATCGCTAGAATTAGGCAGATTATTTTAGCGGAGTGGGTGTGCAGAAGATCTACCTCCCCATGATGCACCTGGTAACACTAGTGGCTAAAAGATCTGCAACTTGGCATTATTGTTAGATTAATGAACTCTGTTTCAGTATGTTTTGTTGTATTATTTTGTTGTTGTTGTACGTTGTATGTTTTTTTTTTTTCTCGTTGTTCTTTTTTTGCTGTAACTGTTCATAATCTCCCATTAGAAATTTAAAAAAAAAAAAAAAAATTAAGCGGAGTCTCTCTAGGAAGATTCAATTTCTCGCTTTATAGTCTATGGTCCAAAAGTCAATATACCCACGAATTTACTAACAACTTTTCAACAGATAAAAGCACATACATGTGGTATCATTCAATTCCTGTACTACAGAATGTACTACATTCCTTACTTTTATGACACTTAGACGGCATGTTAATTTAAATTCTGTTCTAGTATAAAAAAATGTCGTTTTAACGTTCTTCATCGTCGAAAGTTATTTCAAAACTTTGTTCTATGCTGCTTTGCCTATTGAGTTCTGAACGAAATTCACGACGATGATTAGAAATACAGTGAAGAATTTAGAGCTGTTTTTTAAAACTGTTGATTTTTAAACTGTTGCTTAAGAAACCGTAGACAAATGGACTGTCCTAAAGTGGAAGAAGCGAGTGCAGAAAATTGTAAGGAACGTCTGCTCAAAGTTTTCAAAAATCGCTGGGAAGAATATTAAGGTAAAGTGAAGTTTTATTATTATTATTATTATTTATTTTTATATTGTATCACGCGTGTTTTTATATAATATATGAAAGGTTTGTGAATATTACTTCTTTTCGTTATTATTGTATGGTGCAGGAGGAGATAGTTTGTGGTTATTAAAAAAAAAAAAAAAAAGTTAAATTGCTCAAATTCTGAGCATCTACTGCGATTCCGTTTGTAGAATAAGAAAGTTGTTCATACTTATATTTAAAAGCATGAACTTTTTATTTCATAAGCAATTATTAATAAATTTATGACGATTGGGACTTTGACGTTTTGGACTTGACGTTTGAATATTTTATTGAATGCAACCTTCAAATTTTTGTTTTAATTACATATTCGGGGCCTATGATTGAGTGACTAACGCACTGGTGCTCGGTGTCATAGGGTTCGAGTTGTGGCAATACCATGAATGTTTGTAGTTGTTCGGAATCCACTTTAAACAGTAGGTCCCTATCTAATATTACTGTTGGGCGTAGGGTTTGTCGAATCCTACCACACAAAAATTCTCATATTTCGGTATCTGCCAGTAGACAGACGTCCTTGCCCCACCACGCGGCTGTTGCGCCATTGAAGAATTATATATTCGAAAACTATTTCGCTCTATTCTTACGTTGATAAAAAAGCAAATATTACATTTAAGTATACATTATATTATTTACTTCCTAAACTTTTAGTACATAGATATGCACAAATGGGGGAACTTCATCGTTATGGAAATAAAAAAAAAAATTATAAGTATCTTTTCTAAACCATTTATCTAGTTGTGTTTCTAAAAGAAAATGAACGTTCGTTCCATTTTAAAACAAATATTTTCAGGAGATAGGATGTCGATTGTGATAAAATTACTGAAGTGTCTCACCAGTCGCCTCGATTGCAAGCTGTTTGGTGGAGCTTTCCGGGTTTTCTCACATACAACACACAAATGCGGGGTAGGAATCCCTAAAACTCCCTTCAAAACAATGCCCATCTCTTGTTGCCTGTTGGGTTGTTCTTGGTATACAAGAACTAACGTGAAAACGTGTGGAAAATGAGCTTGATGATTCTAAATAAATAACTCCCTGGCACTACAGGCCATGTAGGGCTAAGGCCGTCTGCTTCAGGCAGATTTCGTGTCAGAAGGTTTTTAACATCGTAGAGTTGTCAGCCCTATGTCAAAAGCTCTGAAATTGGGACCAGACCAGAACCTTCAATTTAAAATGGATTCCGAACCACTACAAACATTCCAGACACAACAGGGATTCGAACCCGAAACCTGTGGCACGAACACCTTAGTCACTTGGCTATCAGGCTCTGAGTCCGATGTTTAACAAATAAAAGCACATTGTTGCTTCCTCGTAATCATAATTTTTGAATTTAATATTTTTTTATTTATATTTTTTTTTTTGCAAATGATGTACTTGATCCATTCTATTAAACTGCTCATTAAAAATCAGATTATACCATTTACTTTATTTCTTTTTAACAAAACTAAAACTTTCTCTCCTATTATCCTAACGCAGTTTTGAATTCTTTCATTCTTTTTCTTCATTCTTTTAAGTACACATCTTTTCAAATGATGCACTCAGACAGTTTTAAAATCTCTGCAAGCAACATCTATTTCACCCATTTCAGCTAAAAGACGAACCAAGTTGCATTATTTACTAAATTATTTTCTAATGTTTCCCGCGTCTAGGATCTGTTTTTTTTTTAAACAATGCAATCATTTTCTAGATGCATGATACTTTTGTATGCATTTCACAAATGATGCAATTTTTCTTGGTACAGACTGTAGGCCACGCCTTAAGGATCATCAAGTTCTGACATTACTTTATGGATCTTTTATATTTTTCAGATCGAAATTTGTCTTTTTTTGTAATTTGGTGTAGTAAATGATGCATAGATTTTTACAAATAAATTTTTAAACTAAAGGAAGCATATATCCCAAGTTCTTCCGTTATTTTACGATTGTTTATTTATATATTTTTAGAAGGAAACTGAATTTAACTGAATTTCTTTTATGTGCAAAATATTTTTCAAAACAGGGATGCAAAATATTTTTTTCAAAACAGGGATGCAAAAATATTTTCAAAACAGATGCAAAATATTTTTCAAAACAGGGATGCAAAATATTTTTCAAAACAGGGATGCAAAATATTTTTCAAAACAGGGATGCAAAATATTTTTCAAAACAGGGATGCAAAATATTTTTCAAAACAGGGATGCAAAATATTTTTCAAAACAGGGATGCAAAAATATTTTCAAAACAGGGATGCAAAATATTTTTCAAAACAGGGATGCAAAATATTTTTTCAAAACAGGGATGCAAAATATTTTTCAAAACAGGATGCACAATATTTTTCAAAACAGGGATGCACAATATTTTTCAAAACAGGATTTTTTTTCAAAACAGGGATGCACAATATTTTTCAAAACAGGGATGCACGAATGCTTTCATTACTCTGCAATTAGCTCACATTAGCTCTCACTCTGTATATATCTTGTTCAAATTTTCAATCGTTCATAAAATACTTTTTATTCATCCACTCAAGTTCAAATGCAATTTTTTTTTTTTTTTAAATTGTAGTGGGTGACAAGTGATGTTAATACAGTTTTTTCAAATATTAATTTAGTAATTAAATTTAATTAATTAATTTTTAGTTTTTTTACATTTAAGTTGTATACCAATAGATGGCGCTAGATAAACTTAAAAATGAATGAAAATTATTTATAAAGGACTTTCTGCAATAGAGTGAAAAAAATAGGAATTGACTTTAAAATTTTTTTCTTTATATTACTTGTTTTTAATGCAGCTGGCAAACGCTTAGACAGTTGGTTTTTTATGCCTTAAGGCAAGTGCCGCAGCGACGTTACTCACTTAGCACTAAACTGGAGGTGCGTGGAGATAACGGGGCCTGGTGGCCGAGTGGCTAACGCTCTGGCACTCGGTATCACAGGTATCGGGTGCGAATCGGAGGTGCCATGTATGTTTATAGTAGTTCGGAAACCACTTTAAGCTGTTGGTCCCGGTCTCATATGATTGTAGAGAGTCGCAGAGCCCAATCAGACGTCTTCTCACCCACATTACTCCCAAACTGTAAAGCGGCAACTCAGCTGTAGGCACAATGATGTGGCGTAGTAGTAGTAGTAGCTTGAAGATAAACTACGGACGCTGAGTAACACAATACCCTGCAATGCTCTACTACTGTTATATCGGGGACCTTCGATTTAAAGTGGATTCCGAACCACATCCATGGTACCACTGGGTCTCGAACCCAACGATACCTGTGGCTCAACGAGCATTCTATTCACTGGCCATCAGGACTCAAGAACGAGCTCAAGATGTTCAACAAATAAAAGTATATCGTTGCTTCGTCGCAATTATAATTTTTGAATTTAATATCTTTTTATTTATAATTATTTTTGTAAATGGTGTACTTGATACATCCTATTAAATTGTTCATTAAAAAAATCAGATTATCCCATTTACTTACTATTAAAACTTCTTACTATTCTCTTCTGTAATCCAGAGGCAATTTTATAAATCCTTGTAATAGTGTTCCATGTTTCATTCTTTTTGTGCACATCTTTTCAAACGATGCACTCAGACAGTTTTAAAGTAGTCTGCAAGCAACATCTATTTTACCCATTTCAGCTAAAAGACGAACCAAGTTGCATTATTTACCAAGTTATTTTCTAATGTTTTCTCTTCTGGGATCTGTTTTTTTAAAAAAAAACAATGCAATCATTTTCTAGATGCATGATACTTTTGTATACATTTCACAAATGATGCCGTCTTTCTTGGAACAGACTGTAGGCCACGCCTTAAGAATGATCCAAGTTCTGACATTACTTTATGGATCTTTATTTTTCAGATCGAAAGCTATCTCTTTTTTTATGTAATTTGGTGTAGTAAATGATGCATAGATTTTCTGCACATAAATTTTTTAAACTAAAGCAAGCCTAGATCCAAGTTCTTTCATTATTTTACGATTATTTTTTTAATATTTTTAGAAGGAAACTGAATTTGTCTTTATGTAAACCCGTGTAATGCACGTAATACATTTTAAAACCAGGGATCATTTATTTTTCAAAACAGCGATGTACGAATGTTTTCATTACTCTGCAATTCTTTTTTCCTAATGCAGCTGGCAAACGCTAAGACAGTTGTTTTTTCATGCCTTAAAGCAAGTGCTGCATCAACGTTATTCACTTGGCACTACCCAGGAGGTACGCGTAGCTTGAAGATAATGGGGTCTGACTGCCGAGTGTGTAGCGCTCTGGCAATCGGTTCCACAGGTATCGGGTTCGAATCTGGTTGTGTCATGGATGTTTGTAGTGGTTCGGAAACCACTTTAAGCTTGTAGGCCCCTGTCTCATATGACTATAGAGCGTCACAGAGCCCAATATTCTTCTAACCCACATCATTCCCAAACTGTAAAGTGGCAACTCAGCTCTAGGCACAGTGATGTGATGTGATGTGGTGTGGTAGTACTTCTATTAGACCTCAACCTACGAATTAAAGTGGATTCCGAACCCCTACAAATATCCATGGCACCGCTGGGACTCCAACGCAAAACCTGTGGCCTCGAGCACCCTAGTCACTTGACCATCAGGCTGCGAGCCCAATGTTTAACAAACAAAAAACATATCATTGCTTCGACACATTATAACTTTTAAATTTAATATTTTTCTACGATTTTTACAAATGGCGTACTTGATTCAACCTAATAAACTGCTCATTAATAATATCTCATTAATAATTTGATTTATTTCTTGTAAACGAAACTAAAAACTTTCTCTTTATATTCATGATGCCATTTTAAATTCCTCATAATAGTGTTCCATGTTTCATTCTTTTTGTGCACATCTTTTCAAACGATGCACTCAGACAGTTTTAAAGTAGTCTGCAAGCAACATCTATTTTACCCATTTCAGCTAAAAGACTAACCAAGTTGCATTATTTACCAAGTTAGTTTCTAATGATTTTCTCTTCTGGGATCTGTTTTTTTTAAAAAAACAATGCAATCGTTTTCTAGATGCATGATACTTTTGTATACATTTCACAAATGATTCCGTCTTTCTCGGAACAGACTGTAGGCCACGCCTTAAGAATGATCCAAGTTCTGACATTACTTTATGGAGCTTTATTTTTCAGATCGAAAGCTATCTCTTTTTTTATGTAATTTGGTGTAGTAAATGATGCATAGATTTTCTGCACATAAATTTTTTTAAACTAAAGCAAGCCTAGATCCAAGTTCTTTCATTATTTTACGATTATTTTTTTAATATTTTTAGAAGGAAACTGAATTTGTCTTTATGTAAACCCGTGTAATGCACAATACATTTTAAAACCAGGGATCATTTATTTTTCAAAACAGCGATGTACCGAATGTTTTCATTACTCTGCAATTCTTTTTTTTCTAATGCAGCTGGCAAACGCTTAGACAGTTGTTTTTTCATGCCTTAAGGCAAGCGCTGCACCGACGTTACTCATTTAGCACTGCCCAGGAGGTGCGTGTAGCTTGAAGATAATGGGGCCTGACTGCCGAGTGTGTAGCGCTCTGGCACTCGGTACCACAGGTATCGGGTTCGAATCTGGTGGTGCCATGGATGTTTGTAGTGGTTCGGAATACACTTTAAGCTGTAGGCCCGGTCTCATATGACTATAGAATGTCACAGAGTCCAATCATTCTTCTAACCCACATCCTTCCCAAACTGTAAAGAGGCAACTCAGCTCTAGGCACAGTGATGTGGTGAGCCGTTTAGTAGTGGTTGAAGATAAACTACGGACGCGAGAACAATATCAACCTACGATCATTAGATTGAGGGACCTTCCGAAAAGTGGATTCTGAACCACATCCATGGCACCACTGGGACTTGAACCCGAAAACCTGTGGCCTACCGAGCACCCTAGTCACTGACCATCAGGCTGCCCGAGCTCCAATGTTTAACAAACAAAAAGCATATCGTTGCTTCCTCGCAATTATAATTTTTGAATTTAATATTTTTTATTTTTTTTTTTGCGAATGGCGTACTTGATTCATCCTATTAAACTGCTCAATTAAAAATCAGATTATAATTTGATTTATTTCTTGTAAACGAAACTAAAACTTTCTATCTTATAATCCTGATGCAATTTTAAATTCCTTGTAAATAGTGTTCTATGTTTCATTCTTTTTTGTACACATCTTTTTCAAATGATGCACTCAGACAGTTTTAAAAATAGTCTGCAAGCAACAAGCAACATCTATTTTACCCATTTCAGCTAAAAGACGAACCGAGTTGCATTATTTACGTTATTTTCTAATGTTTTCCTCTTCTGGGATCTGTTTTTTTTTTTTTTTAAACAATGCAATCATTTTCTAGATGCATGATACTTTTGTATACATTTCACATGATGCCGTCTTTCTTGGAACAGACTGTAGGCCACGCCTTAAATGATCCAAGTTCTGACATTACTTTATGGATCTTTATTTTTCAGATCGAAAGCTGATCTCTTTTTTATGTAATTTGGTGTAGTAAATGATGCATAGATTTTCTGCACATAAATTTTTTTAAACTAAAGGAAGCATAGATCTTAAGTTCTTCCGTTATTTTACGATTCTTTATTTATGTAGTTTTTAGAAGGAAACTGAATTTGTCTTATGTAAATCCGTGTAATACATTTTTCAAAAACAGGGATTTACGATCCGAATGTTTTGATTACGCTGCAATTCCCTTTTTCGACTCCTTCTATTAGCTCATATTCTGCCTCTATATATCTTGTTCAAATTTTCAATAGTTCATAAAAATACTTTTTATTCATCCACTCAAGTTCAAATACATTTTGTTTGAACTTGTAATGGATGACACTTGATGTTAATTTAGTATTTTCAAATATTAATTCAGTAATTAAATTTAATTAATTTTAGGTTTTTTTTTAGATTTAAGTTGCATGTATCTACCAATAGATGGCATCAAATAAACTTAAAAAAATTAATGAAAATTATTTATAAAGGACTTTCTGCAAATACAGTAAAAGAAAAAAAGTAGGAATTGACTTTAAATTTTTTTTTATATATTACTGGTTTTTCGTTATTTCGTTTTTGAAATTATCCCCATTCGAAGATACTAAATTTATAAGCTCTATATATTTAAAAATGTATTAAATATAACTCTTGGAGATAAAAACATGCATTTGCATATCTTAATTAGAGACATTTTTGAGAACTAGACCCAAGCAGTCTGACAGTTGCAACTGAGACTTCTATCATGTTCTTAACTGAGTCTTTTAGAACAGTTATAGTATAGAGTATCTTTCTAATATTAGCCGTCTAGTTTTACAACTATATTACGAATGTGGTATACTTTGCAATTTCATGTACATCCTACGGATTACTTCTATTCTAGCTTACTGGTAATATTAAAATATTTGATAATATTTTTAAAATATTATTTCTAATGCAGCTGGAAAACGCTTAGACAGTTGTTTTTTATGCTTTAAGGCAAAGTGCCGCAGCGACGTTACTCATTTAGCATTACCCTGGAGGTGCCTGTAGCTTGAGATAATGGGGACTGATGGCCGAGTGGCTAGTGCTCTTTGCACTCGCTACCACAGGTATCGGATTCAAATCCCGGCGGTGCCATTTATGTTTGTAGAGGGTTCGGAATCCCCTTTAAGCTGTAGGTCTTGGTCTCATATGACTGTAGTCAGGCGTCTTCTCACCCACATCATTTCCAAACTGTAAAGGGGCAACTCGGCTCTAGGCACAGTGATGTGGTGCGGTGTGGTAGTAATAGCTTGAAGATAATCTACGGACGCGGAGTAACAATATCCCGAAAACGTTCCACGATCATGTTAGATCAGGGATCTACGGTTTAAAGTGGATTCCGAACCACATCCATGGTAACGCCGGGACTCGAACTCGAAACCTATGGCACCGAGCATTCCAGTCACTGGCTATCAGGCCCCAAGCCCATTGTTTAACAAACAAAAAAACCTATTGTTTCTTCGACGCAATTATAATTTTTGAATTTAATATTTTTCTACGATTTTTGCAAATGTACTTGATACATCCTATTAAACTGCTCAATAAAAAAATTAGATTGTCCCCTTTACTTACTATTAAAACTTTCTCTTGTGTAATTCTGAGGCAATTTTATAAATCCTTGTAGAAGAGTTCCATGTTTCATTCTTTTTTTGTGCACATCTTTTCAAACGATGCACTCAGACAGTTTTAAAATAGTCTGCAAGCAACATCTATTTTACCATTTCAGCTAAAAGACGAACCGAGTTGCATTATTTACTAAGTTATTTTCTAATGTTTTCCTCTTCCGAGATCTGTTTTAAAAAAAAAAAAAATGCAATCATTTTCTAGATGCATGATACTTTGGTATACATTTCTCAAATGATGCCATCTTTCTTGAACAGACTGTAGGCCACGCCTTAAGAATGATGCAAGTTCTGAGCATTACTTCCTGGATCTTTATTTTTCAGATCTAAATTGATCTCTTTTTATGTAATTTGGTGTAGTAAATGATGCATAGATTTTTTGCACACGAATTTTTAAAACTAAAGGAAGCTTAGATCAAGTTCTTCTGTTATTTTATGATTCTTTATTTTATATATTTTTTGAAGGAAACTGAATTTGTTTTTATGTAAATCCGTGTAATGCACGCAGTACATTTTTAAAACCAGGGATGCACGTATATTTTTCAGGGATGAACGATTAGAATGCTTTCATTATTCTGCAATTCTTTTTTTTTCTAATATAGCTGGCAAACAAGTGCCTTAAGGCAAGTGCCGACGTTACTCACTTAGCATTGCCCAGGAGGTGCGTGGAGCGTGAAGATAATGGGGTCTGAGGGCCGAGAGTGGCTAGCGCTCTGGCATTCGTTACCATATGTATCGGATTCGAATCCCGGTGGTGCCATGTGTGTTTGTAATGGTTCGGAATGTACTTTTTAAGCTGTAGGTCCTGGTATTATATGACCTTAGTCAGGCTTCTTCTCCCCCACATCATTTCAAACTGTAAAGGGGCAATTCAACTCTAGGCACAGTGATGTGATGTGATGTGGTGTGGTAGTAATGGCTTGAAATAAGCTACGTACGCGGATTAACAATATCCCCTCAACGTTCTACAATCATGTTGGAAGGGACCTACTGTTTAAAAAGTGGATTCAGAACCACATCCATGGCACCGCCGGGACACGAACCTTGTAGTACCAAGCGCCAGAGCACTAGCCACTGACAATCAGGCCCCATATAAAAAAATCCGTGTAATACATTTTTAAATCCGAATTCTGCCATTACTCTGAAATTCTCCATTTACTTATTTTTTAGGACTCCCTGTATTTGTTATGCAATGTGTTGTTAGAACATTTTTTTAAATGGAGGATTCACAGATTTGTTGGTCAGATATTTTTTAAAATCACGGATTCCCAGATACAAATCCTTGTATTACTTTTGCAATTCTTTATTTACTAAATTTTAACAGAGGAGTTTGGTTCTTTTGCCGAGTGTATCACGTGTTATTAGAGTGTTATTCTTGTGTATCATGTTTTGCTTTTAAATCAGAGGCACAAGTATTTTTTTATAACTTGGATGCACGAACCAAATCCTTCCATTATTTAATGATTCTTTATTTACTTATTTTAGGGAGGAAACTGATCATTGTTTCTTGTGTAATTTTTTAGTACATTCTTTAAACCAACCAAACTACCACAAATTTGCTGCATATATAATTTTTAAAACTGGATACTCAAATATGTATCACAGATATTTTTTTTAACCACGATTGCTTAGATTCAAGTTCCTCTATTACATTGCGAATTTTTATTTGTATAATTTTAGAAGGAAACTTTTCTTTTTTATGTAAATAAGTGTAGTACATATTTTGAAATGAAGGATACACATATATTGAGTTTAAAACAAGGTTGCACGATTCATATCCTTTCTTTGTTTTGTGATTCTTTATTACATACTTTCAGAAGATTTTTTAATGTATTAACATCTAGCATATTTTTTAAACCAGGGATACACAAATATATTGTTTAAAAATAGGGATGCACAGATGTATTGTTTAAAATAGGATGCACAGATGTATTGTTTTTAAAATAGGGATGCACAAATATATTGTTTAAAATAGGGATGCACAAAATATATTGTTTAAAATAGGGATGCACAGATATATTGTTTAAAATAGGATGCACAGATGTATTGTTTAAAAACGGGGATGCACAGATGTATTGTTTAAAAATGGGAATGCACAGATGTATTGTTTAAAAACGGGAATGCACAGATGTATTGTTTAAAACGGGAATGCACAGATGTATTGTTTAAAACGGGAATGCACAGATGTATTGTTTAAACGGAATGCACAGATGTATTGTTTAAACGGGAATGCACAGATGTATTGTTTAAACGGAATGCACAGATGTATTGTTTAAAACGGAATGCACAGATGTATTGTTTAAAAAACGGGAATGCACAGATGTATTGTTTAAAACGGAATGCACAGATGTATTGTTTAAAACGGAATGCACAGATGTATTGTTTAAAACGGAATGCACAGATGTATTGTTTAAAACGGGAATGCACAGATGTATTGTTTAAAACGCGAATGCACAGATGTATTGTTTAAAACGAAGATAGTGCACAGATAGATAGTGCACAGATAGATTGCACAGATAGTGTTTAAACCAGGGGGATGCACGAATAAAAATGCTTCCATTACTTTCCAATTCTTTGTTTACTTATTTTAGAAGAAAACTGATCTCTTATGTAACTTGTTGAAGAAATTTTTCAAATCAGGAACGCACAGAATGTAGATATGTTGCACAGAAATTCTTTTTAAACTAGGAATGCACAGAATCAAAATTCTATTGATTCATGATTTTTCATTTATTTTTAGAAGGAAGTTATCTCGTATAATTTATCTTGTATAGTTTAGTATACCACATTTTTTAATAAGGAAACCACAGATATGTGAATGTCGCATTTATTCACTATACTTTGCCACAGACAACATAAAAATGTTTGAAAATTTGTATTATTTATTTTTACATAACTCATAATAACATGCCATAAAAAATAATTAATATCCGAAAAAATAATAAAATCAAAAGGCTTGTTTGATTTTACAAGACATAATTAAGGAACTCTGTGATTTTAACTTTTGAATTTTTTATATTTATGCTTTAAAATGTCTGTTAACAAATATATGGTAAGTGAAATATATTTTCAATTTCATCACCCATTTACTTTGTTCATACACCTAATACTTTGTTGAGTGCAATTCAAAAATTGATATTTTTTTTTTACTTTTATCGCATAAGAAATGTAATGAATTCTTGACATCATGAAAATTTAAATCCTGTCATGAAAAAGTAATAAAAATATTTATTTGATCTAATTAATTATCTTCCAGCTTGCATTAAATGAAAAATAAATTATTAAACATTTTTCTAATACTTTTTTTAATACGTTGAATTTAGACAGCATTCTCAGACTGTAAATTCTTTTTGACGTATAATTTTCTTACACGTTGCTTTTCTAGTAACTTACCTTCTAATATGTTAATTTCATTTTTTTTAAAATCATATGAAAGCAATTTTTTACATGATTTCCAATTTTTGATGGATGATTTGACTCTACGTTTTCAGTTGGCCATGAGTTAAAGTGAATTTCATTATGAAAACGTAGAGTCCAAATCGCTCTTTCATTTTTTATCTTCCATCAAAATTAGAAAACTCATATAAAATTGCTTTTCATAATTTTAAAAAAATGAAAAGTAGGGTGGGTTACTAAAAAGCAACAATTCTGTGCTCTGTACGTCTCTATTTCAAACCAATGTAATTCATACTTCAATGCAATAAACATATTAGCATGCATTTCGCAAAGAATGTACAGTATTTTCCTTTCTTATTTGCTTCTTTATAGCCTTTACTGGATTTTTTTTTTATAAAAATTCAAAAGGCAATCAAGCCATGGTATTTATATTATTACGAAAAGAAAAGCTTGACATATAATATCATGAATAATTAGTAGTAGAATACAGGTGACACTTAAAAGGAATTAGTGAATGGAAACTAAATATTCTCAGATGCAAAAACCTTTCTTTTTCTTTATTACCAAGATTGCTAAAAAGCCTGATGAGATTTGGCGTGTCTGGCGTCTGGCTGTATTATTTATTCAGTTCAAACTTCTTTCTAAGAACATAACTCAAATCTACCATGGTTACGTCAATGTAAGGTATGCCACCTTTCCTATGATAAAGAGCTAAGACTTAGGAACCAGGTTAACTTAAGTAAGAAAAGGTGATCTGGAAGAGAAACAGTGATGAATTCTCACTCATCACTTGTTTTCACTAGAAACGAAGGCACTCTATGAATAGGGCATCGGGAAGTAAAGTATTGTTTGAAGAAGTAAGGCAATAATGTTTTTTGTGAGAAATGTTATCGGTTCAGAAGTTGGCTTGGTTGTATTGAATTTGAATACTATTGATGATGATTTGAAGATGATTATTTTAATAAACAGCTATTCATTGGTTCGAAATTTTAATATTTGTAAATAAAATATTATTGCATATTATATGTTCTTTTACCAGAATCTGGCTTCTATTGTGGAATTATTTACTAGCCTCTACTCCCTTTTCTGATTATTCTTTCAATCACTCTAATTGCTTTGATGGGATATATTTCTCTTCCAATGTATATACTATTCTCTAATGTTGTGTGTTTTTGTGTATTGTTTTTAAATTTTTTCAATAATTTGCCTAGTGCATACCCTTTGAAATGTGAGAATATATAAAAATTTAATATTTCCCCCCTTTTTTAAAATTTTAATTTTTTGTTTGATATTATTTATACTGTTTTTGTAAAGAATTTTTGCCTCATTTTTGCCTTTTTGCACCGCCTAAATGAATTTTGCGAAAATGTTCCCTTTCATCGTGTTCTTTTAATTTCACCCACATCATTCTAAACTGTGTATAGGGCATCTCAGCTATGGGCCCAATTGTGTGGTATGTGTGTAAGGGTGTAGTAGTATATTTTCTTTTATTAGTGTGTACTATATGCAGCAATACGTAA
>BPLR01016216.1:0-28156 GCA_021605095.1 Caerostris extrusa | reverse complement strand
TAAGTGAATATATATATATATATAGGGCCTGAATGGCCGAGTGGCTAGCTTTCGGTACCAGGTTTCGGGTTCGAGCCCCGGCGGTGCCATGGATGTGCGTAGTGGTTCGAATCCACTTTAAACCGTAGGTACCGGTCTGATATGATCGTAGAGCGCCGCGGGGGCATTGTTACTCTCGCGTCCGTGGCTTGTCTTCAAGTTACACGCGCCCCTGGGTAATGCATGGTGAGTAACGTCTGTGCAGCGCTACCTTAAGGCATCCAAGACGTCCATGTCTGTTTAAGTGCCAGTTGCATTGGGAAATATATTTATATATTTATATTAAAAACTTATTAATTATTTAATTAATAAGTTCTAATTTATTATATATATATATATTGCTCTTTTCTATCTAATCAATGGGCTAAAGCTTAAGACACTTCCTCTCATTCACAAAAGGAGATAGAGGTTGCTAAGCAACCAAAGTTCTCCGTCAATCTGACAGTCATCGTCGGGTATATTATATTTAAAAACATATTTATGCAGGGCCGGATTTTCCTGGAAGGCTAACTAGGCTTCCAGCCTAGGCATCAAGATCAAGAGGGTCCTACATTCAAACTTGTTTGCAATATTAGAATTACACTATTCAAAAACAGTTAACAGAAACACTGAATCGAATGAGAGAAATTCTACACACGACTAATAAACAAACATAAAAAATGTATTGGTTAAGATCAACGCTTTCAGCTCATTGGGTTAATGCAAGAATACTCGGAAGATGTCAGCCAAAATCTTACTAAAGAACTATTTCATTTCCACACATAGCAGTTGGGCTGACATGTTCGTAAGCTGACACATAGATAGCGCTACTAGTATTAAATCCATATGATTTTTAGTTAGCCCTAACCTTCAAAAGATACGTGTATAAATTTGTCAGCTGTTGCACTATTTGTATGTGAGTTATAGCATTTTTAGTGAAGCAACTTTTGTTAGTTTCAAAAATGGATAAAAAGGAATTTCGTGTGTTAATAAAGCATTGTTTTTTGGCGAAAAAAAATACTATTATAGCCAAGGCTTGGCTTGATAAACATTATTCGGACTTTGCACCAGAAAATCAACCGTAGAGAAGTGGTTTGCTAACTTTAAACGAGGCGAAATGAGCACCGAGGGCGATGCACGCAGTGAACGCCCCAAAGAGGCTGCTACCGACGAAAACATCAAAAAGTCCACAAAAATAATTTCTGATAACCGTAAAAGTGAAGTGGATTGAGATAGCTGAGACCCTAAAGATATCAAAGGAATGTGTTGGACATATCGTGAATGAATATTTGGATATGCGAAAGCTCTATTCAAAGTGGGTGCCGCGCGAGCTCACAATCGTACAACAACGAATTGATGATTCTAAGCAGTGTTTGGAGCTGTTCAATCATAATAAACCCGAATTTTTGCGTCGATATGTGACAATGGATGAAACATGGCTCCATCATTTTCACACCGGAGTCCAATCGACAGTCAGCCGAGTGGACTGCACGTGATGAACACTAAAAATGCTATAACTTCACTAAAAATGCTATAACTCACATACTAATAGTGCAGCAGCCTTCAAATTTATACACGTGTCTTTTGAAGGTTAGGGCTAACTAAAAATCATATGGATTTAATACTAGTAGCGCATGCGTCAGCCTACGAACTTTCAGCCCAACTGTTATGTGAGACAAACGTATAAGCCTTCAAAAAATTCCACATTGTCGCATACAGACTTGTATCAAATAATATTCAAAGAAAATATTCAAGTTGCCTTCCCCAACGTGGAATCAATCTTACTACTGTTCCTCAGTTTTAATAGTCACTAATTGTACTGGGTTAAGGCCATTTTCAAGTAAATATATCAAAAATCAATTAAGAAGCACAATGACTAAGACGAGGTTGTCTTCATTAAGTATTTTGTGCATCGAAAATGAAACCTTCAGAAAAATAGATTTTGATGAACTTATAGACGATGTAATCATCTCATGTAATTTAAATATGGGGAGGTAAAAGGGCCTCATAAGTGGAATAGCCTAAGGCCTCTTTTCATCTAAATTCGGCCCTGTATTTATGGCATATGTCTAATATTTACCAATACATAATCATTCATTCTCCTTATGCATGGCATAAAAGGTATTTTTTTTTGTGTTACATTTTGTATTTTTTTTCAAAAATTGGATACATATAATTTTAGATTTAATTTTAAAACTAAAAACACTACTTTGGCTTATACAAATAGAAATAACTTGTAGTAAACATATAAGCTTTTTTTTTTTTTCTTACTCAATCGAAACTCATGTATCATTTGATACTTTTTAAATTTTAAATGAATCTTATTTCTTGCTACCATTTATTTAAAATAATTCGTATTTCAATTAAATTATATATTTAATATAAAAAAAATCCCCCTTCCAAAAAAAAAAAAAAAAATTCAGAGAAAAATTTAATATATTCTTCTATTAAATAATTTAATACTCTTATTTTTATAAGAAATCGATTAATCTATTATTATCTATTCTATCTAAATCTATTATTAAAAAAAAAAAAAAAAAAAGATCACACGGAAATATTTTATAAAAAATATTACCTTTTTAAAAAATCAAATTTTAAATATTCCCTTTTTAGGTTTGGCCGTCAGAAGAGCTCTTCTACATCTGTGTCCGTACGATTCGGCTGTAGAAGAGCTTCATTCTTGATAAATAGATTGACAGATAAAACAGCTATTGATCATGTTCAAAAATATTTTCATTTTCATACAATGGAACAGGAAGGTTAAACAACAAAATTATGATAAAGTATATAACTGAATACGATTGCGTCTAGAGTTAGAGGGAAGGGTGATATCATAATCAGACAAGTTTTGAATTTCGAAATTAGAAATAGTGCTAAGTTTGTTAAAGAATTGGTGGTAAGAAAAAGCATCTTAACCCTGGGATGAGTTAGAGAGTGGCAGATGCCACCATTTCTGAGGATCCATCGTGATGACCATACGAATAATACGAAGGTTGAATGAGAAGGCATAAGGGGAAAAGAGGCAAAACAGTTTTTAAATATTATTAACATGAGAACAGCTAGTTACTTTCACCAAGTTTTTGCAAATTTATTTTTAAAATTACGCCAAGAACTCTTTGGACCGAGAGATTGTAAATAACAATTTAGTTTCTCCAGAGGGAGGGGGCGAATGGTTAGTGCTCTGGCGTTCGGTAACACAGGTATCGGGTTCAAATCCCGCCTTTGCCCATGGGTGTTGTAGTGGTTCGGAATCCACTTTAAGCCGTAGGTCCCGGTCCTAATAGGATCGTAGAGCGTTGCGGGGGCATTGTTACTCCGCGTCCCTGGCTTACCATCAAGTTACACGCGCCCCTTGGGTAATAATGCAAAGTGAGTAACATCGGTGCAGCCCTTATAGGCATCCAAAGACGTCCATGTCTGTTTGCCAGCTGCATTGGAAAAAAATAAAGTTTCGCCAGAGAAGACTTAAGAAGGATTAATTTTTTTCTCTTCGTTTTATAACTTCATGTTTGATTTCCATTCGATTGAATCACAATAATCTGTATGCTGCGCTATAAATATTCTGTTGAAAAGAAAGCTCAGTTATTTTACTTTTCAATTAAAATTGAAAAAGTGAACTGTTTTTCGAAAATATGACAGATAAATGTATGCCAATTTTTAATTAAATAAGCAGAATGTATCAATTCTAAATTAATGTAAGTCTCGGCAGATGATTATTATTAACCATTTTATTTGAAATGAGCTTAAATGAAATTTAATTTAATGGTATGTTTTATTTAAAAAGTTTTGTTGAAATGTGTTGCCAAAAAGTATTCTTTTTTTATTTAGAAACAGATTTTTTTTTAACACGTTGACTTGATCGTAGCCTAAACAAGTAATAAAAAAAAAAAAAAAAAATTAAAGTCAATTCCTACTTTTTCACACTATATTGCAGAAAGTCCTTTATAAATAATTTTCATTCATTTTTTTTAAGTTTATCTGGCGCCATCTATTAGCAGATATATGCAACTTAAATTTAAAAAAAAACTAAAATTAATTAATTAAATTTAATTACTGAATTAATATTTGAAAAAACTGTATTAACATCCAGTGTCATCCATTACAAGTTCAAAAAAATGTATTCGAACTTGAGTGGATGAATAAAAACATTTTATGAACGATTGAAAATTTGAACAAGATATATATATGGAGAATGTGAGCTAATAGCAGGAATTTAAAAAGAAGGCAGTCATCGAATAAAAATAATGTTGCTGCTAAATAGAATAAAATCAACGATCGAAATTTAAAAATATTTTTTCCTTAAGTTTGAAGGGGAAAAATAAATTCATAGGCCAGAAAGGCCTCCCAATGAATTTAGCCCCCAAGTGTCAGACATGGGCAATTTCAATACAAATTGAAGTGGTTTTAGAGTAGCAGAATCCTCGTTGTTCATTGAAACAGGTACAAACAAAACAAAAAATTATTGTTAGTAAGTAAAAGTAATAAAACTAAAAGCAAACCTAAATGTTTAAATTATTTAACACTAAAAGCAAACAAGACAATCTCCGAAGACAATTTGTTCAGAATTCAGATCGAGAATTTAAAATATGAGTAATTTGACATTTAAAATTAAATTAGTTTTCCCTCAAGTTTTGTCAAAATTAAAAGGCAATGAAAAAGCAAAGCGAATTAAATTGATGGTTATCATCTTTTTTTCAGTCTGGAAAAGAATACGACAAAAAGAATTTAAGAGAGGAACACACTCAATTTATTTTACAATTTGTAAATTAAATTTTTGAATTGTAAATTACAATTTCGTTAAGCATGTAAAGTATGACAATTATTTATTATTTAATACATAAAAAATTTAATTCTGAAAAAGGACGACAAAAAAGGATTCAAGAGAGGAACACACTCAAAGTCCACTCAATTTATTTTACAATCATTGTAAATTACAATTTTGTTAAACATGCAAAGTATGACAATTATTTATTAATTAAAATAAATTTAATTTTAAATTTTATAATTTGTACAACTTACATTTGAATTATATTTTATTCCAAATGTTTCTAACTGAAAATATGAAATGATTCACATTTTTAACCTTATCACCTAATTATTGCGCTGAAAAATAATAGATAAGGCCAAACAAAATACCGTACGATGTCTTCATTTTAAAGTCTTTTTATTTCAGGAAAATCATATGTTTATATTAAATTTTTTAGCATAAGATAATTTTTTTCTTTTCTTTGATTTAGAAAAATCTATTTACAATTTTTTGAGGGGTTTTGTTATAAATTGTTAATTTTGGTTGCGAGATAATTTTATGTTCAATTCAAAATTCCTCCTACCCTATATTCCACCTCTATATAGTTTTTTTTTTTTTTCCGTTTTCTTATATTCTGAAATTTTTTCAATCGTAAGAATATCTCTTCAATTCGCAGTGTTTCATTTATTTTCATTTTGCTTTAGAGCATATTTCATGTGTATTAAAAACAGCAGGTTTTAATTCGCATTCTCTTTTATATTCTGCCATTAAATTAATGCGTTGATCAATGGCGTACACAATTCCCTGTCTCTGCGCTCATGTAAATATTTATGTTCTTTTTCGTAGTAATAATAAGTCGTCGATGTCTTCTTGAACATTTCGAATGCCATGCTTCAAGTCTACAAAATTTTACATATTTTCTATTTGTTTTGCACCATGAAAGAACCCTTATTTTAATTGTTTATCTTTGAACAAGGCCCTCACCTTCAGCCACCAAATGCTTGGATCCGGGTCATCCGTAGCCTACTTGCAGTACCGTCGAGGCAACCCCAGTCGACCACCGAGGTGGCGGAGGCATTGGAACTGTGCCATCTGCGCTCATAATACTGCGTTCGTCGGGAGACCACTTCTGAACGGTGAGAGCGTCTTGTTACGAAAGATAACCAATAAAAATTTGGGTTTTCAACAGCATGGAAAAGACCTAATATAACATGCACGAAGATTTGATGGGTGATTAACATGAGAAAACTATCAAAAATCCTGATGTGTTGAATCCTTTGACGAATGCAGATGCATTAATGTTATATTCATAGTTCTGCAGCTCGAAGAATTAGTTGTTGAAAATGCAAAAAACAGTGAAGGAATACGTTTGCATTCTAACAATGAAGAATGATTGAAGGTCAAATATCTCATTGATTTCCTTAAACGGAACAGATTTTAAATATCTTTTAGTGAATTTAAAAGAAAATATAATTCACTTTTTCACTAAAAAAGTGAAGAAAAAGAACATAAATAATAACGTGAGCAGAGAGACTGGAATTGTCGATGCTAATGATCAATGCAATAATTAAACGCTAGAACATAAAAGACAAAATGAATTAAGAAACTGATGTTTTATAATACACATGAAGATATGCTGCAAAGCATGATGGAAAAGAAATGAAACATATTGTATTCTAGAAATTTTCTTGCTACTGTAAAAGTTCCAGAATACCAAACAAATGGAAAAACCCTACATAAAAGTGGGATAGAAGAAAATGAAAATGAGTATACAAAAACATAGACAAGAAATCTCAAATATTTTTTTGGCTCTCTCTGATATTTAAAATCTGTTCCGTTTAAGGAAATCAATGAGGTAGTTGACCTTCAATCATTCTTCATTGTTAGAATGCAAATGATTTCCTTCACTGTTTTCTGCATTTGCAACAACTAATTCTTTGAGCTGCAGAACTATGAATATGAATGTCTTCAATATCATCTTGAAAGCTAACCACATTTCAATTCCTTGCTTCAAGTCTACAACATCTTTCATATTTTCTACTTGTTTTGCACCGTGAAAGAACACCTTATTTATTGATTATCTTTGAACAAGGCCATCATCTTCAGCCACCAAGTGCTTGGATCCGGGTCATCCTTAGCCTACTTGCAGTACCGTCGAGGCAACCCCCTGTCGACCACCGAGGTGGCGGAGGCATTGGAACTGTGCCATCTGCGCTCATAATACTGCGTTCGTCGGGAGACCACTTCTGAACGGTGAGAGCGTCTTGTTACGAAAGATAACCAATAAAATTTTGGGTTCGCTGCAGCATGCAAAAAGACCTAATATAACATGCACGAAGATTTGATGGGTGATTAACATGAGAAATATAACAGAAATCTAGATGTGTTGAATCCTTTGACGAATGCAGATGCATTAATGTCATAGTCATAGTTCTGCAACTTGAAGAATTAATTGTTGTAAATGAAGAAATCAAGTCAAGGAATACATTTGCATTACAGCAAAGAAGAATGATTGAAGGTCAAATAGCTCATTGACTTCCTTAAACTGAACAGATTTTAAATATTAGAGATAGTCAGAAAAATTTTTCTTTTTGTCAATGTTTTTGTATTCTCATCATCATATTTTTTCATTTATATTTTGTTAAAATTGTGTTCCAATTATTCATTTTATTTTTAGAATTTTGTAAATTGTTTTAACTTATTTTCCTGATTTGATTTCCAAGTCTTTGAAATTTAATAAATAAATGAATTTTCCTTCAGTTCGAAGAATATACTGAAACTTCGAAGATTAACAATAATAATTTCACTCTATACCATTATATTTGTAAATATTCGTAAGAAATTTTGAAGTTGTACGTTTAAATCGATTTTTTCTACGTATGCTTAAATTGTTTTTAAATTTAATACCAACATCTGATTTTCCATGAACCCCTTTATGAAAAAACAATAATGGTTAAAATAAACTTAAATTAAAACAAAATAATAAAACAGGGGTGGCCAACCCAAATAAACTTGCGGGCCTCTTTGGAAATGCATCCTAACTCCGCGGGACGCATATAAAATTATATATCCTCATATTAGATCTAGACCCACTGTAGACATTTTTATATTCATATTACAACCTGTTATATCAGATGTTCCAAGATGCGCGCTCATGAGTTCGTAGAATATAATTTAATTATTCTGTGAACTCATAAATAAAACAGAAAATATCTGTCCTATATTCGCAAGAATATTATTTTAAAAATCGAATTTAATTTTTCTCATCATTTCGACAGTTAATATAGGGATGCACACATAATGTATTTTTTTAATACATTGGTTTACACTACTTTGGCCATTATAAAAAATATATATTTTGTAAAAGTGTGATAAATCTCAAGGGCAGCAGAAATATTCAAGGCGGGTTGGCTACCCCAGTAATAAAATAAAGATAACTAAAAAGATAGCAATAAAAGAGAATCCTTCTTTTAGTATTCCATTTAAATTGACGTTCAGATGAATGATCACATATTAGCTGCTATGTAAACCTTTGAAAATAAATTTGTGAAATGATCATAGAATATTCATGTGAATGACATAGAATACTTTAACAGTTAATTATGCATTGCATTACGATAATTGTATATAAAAATGACATTCAAAAGGTATTTAAAAATAAAAACAACCATTTTAAATAATCGACAGTTTTTAACGTAAGTAAACAGTACATATTTTTACATTATAATTGTTCATTTTAAGAGATTTAAAGAGTTTAAAATGACGAATTATTTTTGTGAACCAAAATTGCAGTTTACAACACAAGAACAAAAATTTAAAAAAAATTTAACATTTTTTATGGTTATTTTAAGCTGTACTGAATGGAATCGTTATATTTTGAAATCTTATGCTATCTTCAAGATAATTTCTCGTTTGTTGTCTTTACATACTGTGGGTTACTCAGTGTTATCTTTCGTGTCACTCTGTGTTCATGAAAAGATCATTGGAAGATTGTTGTCCGCCTACACTTCACGACATCATTTGTAAAATCGAATCGTATTTCTCCCACAACCTTTAGATGCCTTGACGTAGAAGGACGCATCTTTTCTGAATTACCAGTGTCGTGGATATCGTTCCGTAGATGGTGAAGAACTCGTCCTGACTGCTGCTGCTGGAATACATTTATCAGGATGAGGTTTTTGTGCTCATGTTCTAAGGTTGAATTAATGATAAGTTTGGCAACTCAGTTTTGTAGGAAAGTACATGTAGAACTGTACCTCACCTAGTTGTGTGAAATCATAGATGCATTCTTCTAGTAGCAAAACTTCGCAAGATGCATCTGAAATATCCGACTGATGTTTGTCTTTTTCCTTTCCAACAACTAGATTGCAGACCTTTTCGTGGATTTGTAAATTATTCGAATTTCCCATTCTATGCTCATTTATTCCATTAAATTAATCTATAAAAAGAAAAATAAGAGATTTTAAAGATTTTTTTATTTTTTACTTAAGCGATAATTAATATTCCCCACCAAAAATATAAAAGAATGATTTAATACGAAAGAATAACTTCCTTATATTAGTAGCAATTAAATTATTTATTTTTTAAACCTTTAACATTAAAAAATCGACCAAACTTACAGAAAATAAAGAAAAATTAATAGGCAACCGAATCAAGTTATAAAAATTGACATTCAGTTCTTTTGATGAATTTTAAATCAGAGTAAGAACAAATTTTCTCATATTTCTACTTAGTAATTTAAATATTTAAAAAGTTAAGGATTGCAATATCAGAATTTTCTTACACACACAAATTTTTATAAAACTAATTTAGAATGAGTTTTCTTGATTTCAAGCTGAAAAACATAAGCTATCTATAATACTAACAAATTTCAACTATCTTTAAAAACCATATTTATATGCAAATTATTTGTAAAATTTACGTTGCATGCATTGCAGCACAAATCGCATCCGAGCATTTTTCTGGATGTTTTTGTTATTAATTTGAATCAAGTCGTACTTCTTTTTATGTAATTGCATTTTTTCCAACGCCCCTTGTAAACATATTATCAAAATGTGTAAAATTTTAATTTTTAATTATTTTTGTCGGGATTAACATAACAATCTGTTACTTTAAAGTATTTTCAGGAAAGTAAAAAAGTACGACGTACTGTAGTTTTTAACACCAACTTATTTTTTGATGAAAATATCGAAATCAAAAATTATTTATGGCAAATGCTAAGTTTCTTAATCAATATTTAACACTGGTTTTTTTATTATTCATAAATAGAAGAGGCGTTGTTAATTATTTATATAAAATGTGACATTAAATAAACATTCTTTTTTTTAAAATATAAAATGCGACTTTTTGAAGGTTGAAAATCGTAACTATTAATTTTTACAAGAGGACGTCTCATTATTGAATTGAGCTTTTATGCTGATGCTTAAAAAAAAAGTGAATACTGCAATCTGCAAATTTTCTTCTTTACCATGAGCATTGACTTCGTCTGATGGATAATATGAAATGACCCATAACATGCAATAGTATAATCAAAATTAATTTTGAATGAACTATTTATTAGTATAATCAAAATTATATAAAATAAGGAAAATATAACTCATTAAATTAAAAATTCTAATTTAAATAATTTTAAATTTTTTTCCGCATCTTACTTAAAGTAAACTTCAAGAATAATCTTTACCTTCATTAAGATTCAATGAGCAATGTAAATTTTTTTTGTTTTTAAAGAATGTGATTTCTCTGGGTTTTTTCAATTTGTAACACTATTTATCACGAGTTCCTTTTAAGTTCCACTTTTTTTAAGAAAATCACAATTCCTGAAGTTTTACTCCATTAAATTAACCTAAAAACAAAAAATAAATAAATAAATAAAACAAACTTTATAATTGTGCAGAATTCGTTTTTATTTTGATATGAATGAATAATAAGCAATAAGTTGAACACAACGTCTGTATTTCAGAATGATTTCTTATTCAAGAAAATAAATTTCAACAAATCAGTGAAAAACAAATTTTATAATTATTGTAAGACACTTTAAAAAAGACGTAGATTTGTAAAAAAAGGTAAAAATTCAAAACAGTTAAATCTATAATGGATTATTTTTGAATAATTAGCAATGATTTTTCATCGAATTCGAAAATAAATGTCTGCAGTGTTACTAAAAAAATCTCATAATCATTCATTTTATCAATAAAATTTGTCAACAAAATTTACAATAAAAATTATATCATCAACTATTTCAAAAATTGCCTCCAAATATTTTTCTATCTATTTCAATTACAACCCTGGATTATTTCTATTGTTACATTTTAGGCCAATACATTTTCACCAACGCTGCAATTTTATCAAAATGTGTAAAATTTTAACTTATTAATTTTTTGCCTTAATTACAAAACATTCCTTCATTTTAGAAGATTATTTATAAAAATCTAAATTTTCCTTATTTTTCAGCACATTTTCGAAATTGCTTTTGCGACGTTTTCAAAAATATTTATTATATATACTATTAAATATTAATTTCATTTTAAAGTATAATGATTTAAAAACATTGCAATTGCTACAATAATTATCAACTAGTATAACTAAAATAATATATACACAATTTTTTTTTTATCTAACTAACCATTTTAATTTCAATAGTTACTTTTTTTTTTTTTTTAGTATCTTTCATAAAGTAATCATCAAGAAAAATCATACCTTCATTAAATTCCAGGTTCAATGATTTTGTTCGCATTTGTTTCTTTCAGATAATTTTATCATCTATTTAAAACAGAAAGCGAAATATTATTTCGGAGCAAATAAAAATCACATCTTTAAAGGAAACGATAAAAATATTTCCATTAAAACTCATTCTATCCATTGAATATTTAAAAGTAAACCATTCTATTACAAAATAAATTTTTTTTTAGAATAAAATTAATCCATACGTTGCCATGCGACGGAATCTCATTCTTCCGGAAATATTAACCAAACGATTGATAATAAATAGAAAATTAAAAATAAATAATAAAAGAAAATTAAAAATAAATAATAAAAAGAAAAGTAAAAATTGCAATTCGTTCACAGACAATCGTTTGGCAAGAATTAAAATTCGTTGTCAAGATTACGTGCTGATCACGAGTTATAATAAGACTTAATATACTTTAATAATAATAATATTAATACGAATACGAATAATACTTTATCGTCTGAGTCGAATCCGGTGAAAGCAAATATAAATCTTTTCAATTCTTTGACACGATGTATTTTTTTTTTTTTTAAAGGACGATATCACATCCACACATGATTTCTAAATAGTATGAAGGAAATGTATTACTATTATTGTAGATTAATAGAGATTCTTGGCCGCGTAGCGCCACTAGCTCCTTCATTGTAAAATGTTGAAACATAGCGGTGGTCTCATGCCCTTTGAGTTAATAAGAAAAAAGAGATAATTAAATGCCTTTTTTTTTTTTAAAAGAAAAGAATTATTTATTTAATAAAATTATAAAATGAAAAATAACAAAAATTTCAAAAGCGTAGATGTTGATGAAATCAGTTGCATGTAAACAAAAAAATAAAACATAATGAGCAAAGGTCAAATTAGGAGAAAAAATAGCTTAATAGAAAAGCGAATTTTCATCTAGGCAGTTGTAGGTAATAAATCAGTCAGATCAGGTGAAAATCGTCCGGATAAGGGATTAATTTAAAATATTTAGAACAGTGCGAGGACTTTTGCTATGTTTGCGGGAAGAAATATCATAATCGTCATTTTGTAGGATATTTAATACAGGGTTATTGATGTTTCGCATATCATTATAGAATTTAGTAGAAATTTTGAAACTAATTGTCTTAAACTTGGAATAGAGAGAGCTCGTCTAATATCGTCATTACGAAAGTACCAGGGTCTTAGATTGAATGCAGGTCAGTACCTGTGCGCGAAGCCTCATCTACTCAAAATCAAATTAAAAGTAGGATGTGAGAAACAGCAATTAAAAATATTATGTAAATGAAGGATGGATAATAAAAATATGAAGACCCGTAATGACTTGAAATGTAAAACTACCATCGGTAATGAATAGATGAACAGACACATGAGCGTGTGAATAAATATGAATAAAGGAAAAAATGTTTACGAAAACGGGGGGAAATCAGGAGTTCAAAGAAAGAAAAATATCTTTATGGTGGGCGCAGGTCTGCTGACCATTTTGTAGTTGAAAAAGGATATTTATGTTTTCCTTCATTGTGTGCAAAAAATAGTTGGGCTTTGATTAGGTTATTATTATGGTTTCTCAAGCCAAGGAAGAAGTTTCTGGAAAGATCAGTAATATAATATATTGTAGCAATTCTGAGATCATTATGAATAACGTCGTTTCTGATAAACCAGGGGGCCCCAGTGATTATACGAAAAATTTTGTTTTGTAGAACTTGAATTTTGTATTTATTAGTTTTACAAGCAAGTCCCCAAATAGGTGCAGCATAAGTAAGAATTGGACGGATGACCTGCTTGTAAAGTAGAACTTTATTTTTGAAGTGATAGGGCTGAATATTTACCAATTAAAGGGAGACTGAGATGAATTTTATTCCAGCATTTATTTTTGATGTAAGTGATATGGCTATTGAAAATTAATTTTCTATCAATGATGAGACCTAAATATTTAACTTCGTTTACCCATTCAATTGGTTCGTCAAATAGGTAAATGTTATCACTGGGGTTTGGTGTATTTCCTTTTCTGAAAATTATTGCTTGACTTTTATCTGTGTTGACAGCAATTCTCATTTGTGAGCCAGATTTCTAGCGCTTCAAGGAAAATTTGTAAGGTTCTCGTTACAAATCTGAGGAGTGGAACCCTGCACAAGTGCAGCGGAATCATCTGCGAAAAAGACAGGAGCTTACATAATTCACTTGAGGAAATCGTGGGTGTAAATGTCATATAGTATGGGGCTCAAAACGCTTCCCTAAGGGGAACCAGCCTTAATTGACCGACGTGGGAGAGGTCACCATCTACTTTACTTGGAAAGTTCTATTACTTAAATAATCTTGAATGATGTAAATGATATAGGGAGGAAATTTTAGTGCAATCAATTTATAAAGTAGACCATCGTGCCACAATCGGTCAAAAAGCTTTTGCCACATCAAGGAAGACACCTCCGGTAATAAGTTTATTATTCATACTCTCTCAGTAATGATATTGGTAACTCTGAGAAGTTGATGGGTTGTTGAGTGTTGTGGGCGAAACCCAAATTGTTCGGAGGAAAGACATTGTTGTCAACACAGAAAGAATAAATTCTATTGTAGAAGTAATTTTCAAACATTTTTGCAACGAAAGTACCAGGGTGAATTCGTTAACATTCTGAGAGTTTTGTTCTCAAGCCTTTGAATAATTTCAAAATTTGTACGTGAAACAGAACCCCAAACTGGACTTACAATGATTTTAACAATCACAAAATTTGTTTAGCTGGGCAGAATATATTTTTTATTACAAAATAAAATTATAAGAAATGAATTTTATTCCTAGAAATATAATTTCGTTTAAATGAGATTATATAACCAATAATTTTCTTATAAAATACTTTCACTTAGTTTACAATCTTGTTTAACTATCAAAACGAAGTATTAATTAATAGTATTTTTATTCTTTTTTATTTTGCTAAATTTTGCCATCAGAATAACGGAATAAAATTTTCTAGAAAATAACTATTTATGATGTTTTGTTAATATACATTTTATTTTTTAAAGACGTAAATATTTCTTAAAGTATAATTCCAAAAGATTTTTGCTATAATACACTTTCGTGGAAGCTACTTTAAATAATATTAAAAAAATACATTAAAATTTGATAGTTTACTACTGTGCCCAAAATGTAAGATCAATTATTATTTTTTTCAAAAACTCTTTATTTATTCTTCAAAATTTATTTCATCGCCTTCAAAGTAATCCCCACCGGACACAATGCACTTGTGCCAACTTTTCTTCAATCCTCAATGCATGTTAAAAAGTCATCGGCAAGGATGGCCTCCAAACCGCGCGGCGATTCACGTTGAATCTCTTCAATCGACTCAATACGTTGTCCTTGGAGCGGCCTTTTGAGTTACAGGGTCGCAGTGTGAATACGGTGGTTGTGGAACGATATGGGTTTCATTTTTTGCAAAAAAGTCACGAAGAATCAATGCAGTGTGAGTTGCCGCATTCAGTGTTTTCGGTACCAATCGAGATTTGACGCGTTTGAGGCCCAAAACATCTTATAAAATGGAATTTTGAAATTCCAACATCAGCAGCAAGGTCTCTAATTGTAAATCGACGGTTTGCAAGCACCAGATATTTAATTTTTTTTTTGACTTTTTCTTCTGCAACATTGTATACATTTCCTCAAACAAAATTTAATGCAAGTTCCTTTGCTCAATTCATTCAGACATTTCTAAAAACGCTGGAATCAGTTTTAGCATCTCACAAAAGCCAAGCGTCACTCAAACACTAATAAATATTTTGACGCGAAATTTCACACAGATGTCAAGGACAGTGCCAGCAATCTAAAAAGGAAAAAAAAAAATTAATTCCATAACCCCAGGAATTTTAAACTGAAAATTGGTCTTACTTTTTGGACACAGTAGTACATTATCAAGGAGAGATATTTCAGATTTGTCTCTAAAAACAAAAACATCTTTCCTTATTAAATAAACCTTCATAATATTTAAAAATAGTATAGCATATATAATTCATAATGTTGATAAATTTGGATACAAAACATTAATCATTATTGCATGAATGTGTTTAATAAGCAAAATTAATGATACATGACATATTTAGATTCTTGATTAAATATAAATAAATAAACTACCCATATATAATAATTAAAATCACATTTATGGTTTACTTACAAAACTTAAAAAGTCTTTAATTTATATAAAATAGCAATTAATTTTATTTTTATTTGATTATTGTGTATCTTAATATTATTAATGTTTTCTCTAAAATGTCAATTCACAAGAAAACAATGAATTTTTGTAATTTAGTTAAAGTAAATTTTAAAATAAAATGAAATCAAAACTTGTTATCTTGAAATTCCAACTAAAAAAAAAAAATATTTAATTGAAAATTTAAAAAAAAAAAAAAAAATCTTCAACATAAAATATATTTTCAATTACTCGTATTTAGCTCCTAAAATTATTAGTTTTAAAAATTAAATTCAGATATTTATTAAATAAAGTAAAGATAACTTTAAAATATTTGTAATTGAAGCTATTTTATTCAAAATAAAATTTATTTGAAAAAATATTTACTCTATGAAAGATAAAATTAATCAATGACAAACTGCGAAACTCAAATGAATGTTCTAAAATCTAATTAGAAACCAATTTTACAATATTTTAACACCTCAAAATATAAAATTATCTTTTAGTAATTCAATTTTCTGTTACAAAAAAATTTGCCCCTATATAATAATTATTTTCTTCATCTACTACTTCGAATGAATTTTTTTCATCTAATGTTTCCTAAAATAATCTCATTTTTCATTCAAAGAAATATCACGTCATTTGGTGATTCATCCAGAATGCTCGTTTTGCAGCTTTGAATAGCAAAGAATGTTTTTCGTCCTCCGAGAACTATCTACTCGTTTCCTTTCTGTTCTGTGGCGGTTATCAAACCCATGAATAATGGTTTGGAAGTTTGAAGAATCTTCAGTATTTTCGAATCTAGATGGCAGCACAAGCACAGTTACCATGGTAACGAGGCGTACGTGAAGTCTCTGGATGTTTCTCCCGCACTTTTAAATAACCGCGCTGAGACGAATGTCGGCAGAATCTGATAGTGAAGACTACGAACAGTGCGAAATATTCGCAGCGATATTTTACTTGCTCTGACTGTTTTGATATTATTCTGCTACTCTACTGATTGGAATTGCGAACCTACTTTACTGTGGAAGTGCTCCGATAGAATTTTACAGCTATTTTTGAAGGATTTTTACAAAGTGTAATTGGTATTCAAAGAATTTTTGAAAATGCCGAGTAGTAAAGCACCTGCGATTGGCATCGACTTGGGTACGACCTATTCATGCGTTGGTGTGTTCCAGCATGGAAATGTCGAGATCATCGCCAACGATCAAGGTAACAGAACAACTCCCAGCTACGTTGCCTTTACTGACACCGAGAGACTGATTGGAGATGCTGCAAAATCCCAAGTTGCCCTGAATCCCGAAAATACCATCTTTGATGCCAAACGACTCATCGGCAGGAAGTTTGATGATCCCAAAATCAAGAAGACATCAAACACTGGCCTTTTAAAAGTCACAAACCATGGAGGCAAGCCAAACATTCGTATTGAGTTTAAAGGTGAACAGAAACTCTTCAATCCAGAGGGAAATTAGTGCAATGGTGTTAACCAAAATGAAAGAGACTGCAGAGATGTACCTTGGTGAAAAGGTTACTGATGCTGTCATCACTGTGCCAGCTTACTTCAATGATTCTCAAAGACAGGCTACAAAAGATGCTGGCAGAATTGCTGGATTGAATGTTCTGAGGATCATCAATGAACCAACAGCTGCTGCATTAGCATATGGACTGGACAAAAATCTGCGAGGAGAAAAGAATGTCCTCATCTTTGATTTAGGAGGTGGAACTTTTGATGTTTCAATCTTAACCATTGATGAAGGTTCACTGTTTGAAGTCAGATCAACAGCTGGTGATACTCATCTAGGTGGAGAAGATTTTGACAACAGAATGGTAGCTCATTTTGTTGAAGAATTCAAACGTAAACATAAGAAAGATCTCAAATCCAGTCCAAGATCTCTGAGAAGACTCAGAACTGCTTGTGAAAGAGCAAAACGTACTTTATCCAGTAGTTCGGAAGCAAGCATTGAAATTGACGCTCTTTTTGAAGGAATAGATTTTTATTCCAAGATTACCAGAGCAAGATTTGAAGAATTGTGCATTGACCTCTTCCGCTCTACTTTGGAACCTGTAGAACGGGCTCTAAAAGATGCGAAACTAGACAAGGGCAGCATTCATGATGTAGTCTTGGTTGGAGGATCCACACGAATTCCTAAGATACAGAAATTGCTCCGTGACTTTTTAACGGAAAGAACTTTGCATGTCTATTAATCAGATGAAGCTGTGGCATATGGTGCAGCAGTACAAGCTGCCGTTCTGACAGGTAGTACAGATGAGAAGATTAGAGATGTCCTGCTGGTGGATGTTGCACCTCTGTCCTTGGCATCCAGACTGCTGGTGGTGTAATGACCAAAATCATTGAAAGGAACTCCAGAATCCCATGCAAGACATCCCAGACATTCACCACCTATTCTGATAATCAACCTGGTGTTGACATCCAAGTTTATGAAGGTGAAAGAGCAATGACAAAGGACAATCATTTGCTGGGAAGATTTCAGCTATCTGGAATTCCACCTGCACCCAGAGGTGTACCTCAAATTGAGGTGACCTTCGACATGGATGCCAATGGAATCCCCTTAATGTATCGGCAATGGACAAAAGCTCCGGTAAATCTCAAGGCATTACCATAACCAATGACAAAGGCCGACTGTCCAAAGAAGAGATAGAGAGAATGCTGAATGAAGCCAAGCAATATGAGAAGGAAGATGCTGAACAAGAGAAAAAGTTGCTGCTAGAAACAACCTGGAAAGCTATGTGTACTCAGTTAAACAAGCTGCTGAATCTGCATCAGATGACAAATTAAGTCCTGCAGATAAGACCAAAGTGAAAGAGGTCTGTGATAATGTAATCAACTGGTTAGATAAAAACACCCTGGCCGAGAAAGATGAAATTGAACATAAGCTCAAAAGAAGTGCAGTCTGAGCTCAGCCCAATCATGACAAAAATGCACCAAGCAGGAGGTAAATTTAATCTTGATCAACAATCCAGCACAGCATCTGGTCCTACAATTGAAGAAGTTGATTAAAACTGTTAAAATGAACTATTGACTAGTATTAAATTATTTTGAACCTTTTTTTCTGTATTTATGTAAATACTAGTCACTTGTAACTGTACTACTTATTGTGAGTATAATTCTTATTTTGTAACACTTAACTTACCTGTGATATTTAATATGTTTGAGAATTTATGTTACATCCATTTGTAAATATGAAGTGTTCTAATAAAGGTGTTAATTTTTAATATTGTATTTTATAGTAATTATTTTAAAAATAAGTTATATTATAAAAATTGATGCATCTTATAAATTTGCTTAATAAGTCAGTTAAATTATTGATATAACTTATTGAATAATTATTGTTAAACAATAAGATAAAATTATTTTTAATCAAAATTCTTAAATAATTCAAAATGTTAATAATTTCAAAAAATACTTTTGAACAAATTATAATAAAAAAAAAAAGTTTACAAATTTTTAATTTAATTTCTACAGATAATATAAAATGAAAAGGAAACTTTAATTTTTGATAAATGTGACATTTAAGTTTATTTATGTGCAGAAAGTTCTTTATCATTTAAAGCTACAAATAAATAATGAATTAGATGAAATTTAAAAATAAATTTATAACTGATTTTGATAATTAAACAAAAATAGAATATTTGGAGACATAATGAAAAATTCAATTTTTTTCAGTTAATTTATGCTATTTTGGTAAAAGGTGAATTGAGGTCATTGTCTTAAAGAAAGGAAATGTAAACATTTCAATTTGATAGAAATGAGATTTAATAGTGCATTTATATTACAAAGCAATAAGAGAATGTAAATACATTCTCAATATTTTATATACAATACAGTGAGAATTACAATACAAATCAATCTTCATCACTTTCTTCAACAATAAAAGTTTTCTTTTCTGCCTTTTTACGATCAAAGTAATCCTGAAAAGTAAAAAATATATATTAAGAAAGCAAAAACTAAAACCAAAATCTTTCAACATGTTTTTCCAAATTTAGTGAATGAATATGAAATTAAAATGATTTTTAAAAAAACTTTTCAAATGTTTAACTCGTTACCTGATTTGTCCAATTAACTTTTTTATATTTGTAATAAGTGCCAATTAAAAAAAAAAAAAACCAGTAATTCACTGTTGAAAGGGAATATTTAAATTTTAAAAGGAATAATATAATAGTGGTTATTTAGAATCATAAAATAAGGAAGTTAAGAATCGGAGATGAATAAAACTCTATGAAGAGAGTTAATTGTTATACATTATTTTATCTTTATTTGTAATATATTAATTCGTTTGCCCTAAAACAAGACTGTAGAATATTAGAATCTGCTACATCAATTCTTGTAAATTTATAAACTATTAACAGACAGTATTTATTTCTAATTATATTTTAGGAAAAATTTTATATAATAAAAATAAATTTCTTAATTTCTCTAAGTCAGGAAAATCTGTCTTGAAATTAGAATAATTACTAAAAAATTCCTAATAAATCAGAAATAATAATTTTTTTAATATATATATATATATTTTACATTTTTGACTGACATTAATTTTTTTTTTATATTTTGCAAACTTGTTTTAAGAAAAATTTACCAACGAAGGAAATAAATTAATTGAAAAACATTTAGTCCTTATTATTTTTCTAAACAACATACACAGTTTACAAGTTTTAATGTATAATATGTAATTTTTTTAATTCTTAAACATATTTAACATTTATTTTAATTAAAACCTACATTTTTACTTGGTAGATAAAATTTGTTGATAATTTTATGCGAGTATTTTACAAAGAAATTTTATTCAGACCAATGTTCATTCAGTATCACGGTAATTAGTTTTATTTAAGCATTTACAAAAAGAAGGGGATAGGGGATCTTTCATAAGGTAACCCTTAATTTTTTTCTTTAAAATTTTTAGCCAACAATAATATGTTCAAAAGATTTGAAAAAAAAAAAAAAAAAAGTATGCTAAATTGAAATATTTGAATTATTATATGTATTAGATTTATAAACATTGGGCCACAAATTATAATTTAAAAGAAAATTTTCTTGGAAATAAAGCTTATCTCTTATTTTAATTTACCCTGCTGAAAACATGAAACAATCATTTTAACTATTAAGTCAATTAACGAATTTAATCTTGCGTAGTTCAAAGAGTTACACAAAATTAAATTCATTAATTTGATATACCAAGAAATGTATTATACTGTTCTCTCATAACATTAAATTACACAAATTGATTAAAAGCAGAAAACAGATTTATGAGAATAAATATATAAAAATATGATTTTTAATATTATTTCTACTATTGCGTTTTTATTGAAGACTAGTAAAAGGTTCCATCTATGGAACTTTTGAAATATTAATGTTTAGTTCACGAATAGTTTAATATTTAGTAATAAAATAGATAACATACCAAATCACTATCATCATCATCATCTGCTTGAGTTTCTTCTTGGTTTTTATCCTTGCCTTCCTCATCAGATACTTCATCAGAAGAATAAATAGCTGAAAATTTAAATAAAAATAAAAACTTAATAAATAAGCTTCAAATGTTTTACTTAGATATTAATGCTGAATAATGCATAAATTGAATCTATTACATATTGTACAAACTTAAGTATCTCAGAACAATTAAAATATATTTTTTTAAAAGTAGTTACACAAATAGGAATTCTTTCTTTTTTTCCTCAAACAGACATGCAAGTCAAAGTGCAATTCGGTTAATAAAAGTTTTTACCTTTTGTTTTCCTAAATAAACCAAATAAAATTCTTATGATAAACCTCTTAAAAGTTAATGACTGTGGCTTTTATATCAACAATTTAAAACCACACGGCATATTTTAAGAAAGTACTGGATAGAATAAACAAAAGAGCTTCATCTAAATATATTAAAATTAATTACTCCAAATAGCTTTGGAACTAGCAGCTGCTCCTTTTTTGTACTTGTTTTTGATAGCAGATAATGAAATCGCTCCGTCCTCATCTTCATCATATTGATCCCTTTCAAGATAAGATGAACTAATCCCTCTGGAATGGGGCTTGTCTTTAATTCTTCTTTGTTTGCTTTCTCGGCGAATGGATGCTCTCAGTTTATCTTCCTCTTGCTGTAAATGTTAAAATTCAAGTAAAACAAATATTTATATCAATTCATTTAAATGTCTCAGTCATTATTTATGTAACTGCAATTTATGAAGAAAGAAATATCTTTAATTAGGGAAACGTATTTTGAAATGTTTATAAATATTTGTATAGATCTATAGTCAGATCATAGATAGTGTGGAAAGGTAAACATCAATTTAACAGCAGAAATAAATGAATCAATTATGTGTTCAGGTACTAGTCAGGTAGGCGTGGCAAAAATAAAATTCTTTTTATTGCCATTAAAATCTCTCTAAATGATATTTTCCCCTATAACAGTGCTTTTTTTTTTTTTAAAGCCATCTAATTTGGCTGCTTGCTAATTTTCACATGATAAGTAATGAAATTTTCACATGATAGTGGTTGGACTATAAATACTTATTGGTATATGTGATGAATTTATGATTACCACACTACACTTTAAGAATATATATATATTTAAAGCATTATTTGTCATAATTTTTGTAATTCGAATTCAGGACTCCATATATTCAACTTGTTAACTTTTATCATTAAATATTTAAGAATGGCATGTAATTGTAGTTTACATCTTGTAGATAAATGCAAATGGTAATTAATGTATTTAAACATAGCACTACGAATAATCAGATTTATCAAATAAAATGCACACATATATATATATATATATAAAATATGCCCTATTTTAAAATTAAAAATAAATCAGCCTCACATTTAAGCATCTATTTTTTTTTTTACTGAAAATTTTAGATACAATTAAATTCTATATAGGATATTTTGATTTAGATTGATTTTAAACTTTTACTTAGTATGGTATTTTTGAATTAATAATTTAAAGAAAAAAATGCATTGACTTACAAGATGCTATAAAAAAGATGAGAAATAACAAAAAATGCTATAAAAAAGATGAGAAATAACTATATACGCAAAGAAAGATTTTTAAAAAATTAGCAAGAAACCTAATTAAATACATTGATTTAATAGCGGTTTTAATATTTGAAATATCCATGCACAAAATGATTTTATTTTCATTAACATTCACAACCATACATTATGTTTTACAGCTGTATACAGACAGGCATTGTAATGTATTATCTAATATAGTCTGCAGTGGATTGACATAGATTGCATGGATAATTAGCAAGCTGGCAAGTCAAATAAATTCTAAAAGCATGCCCTCACAGGGGAGGAAAATCAATTTATGAAGAATTTTAATGGTAACTAAGAGAATTTTAATTTTTAACAATTAAAATTTAGATGATACTAAATTTAGTTAAAATTTTAGATTAAAAAAAAAAATTCTATGCTATTTATTATATTTCTTTCTTTCAAAACTTTGCAGCACACAAGTCTGACTAGCACCCCTCACAAGTAATCAATTTGTCAATTTCTACTGATTTAGATTACCATAATCTACTCCATTTCTCAAAGTTTTTATCATTCAGAAGTTTGATAAATTGCCTCCATTAAATTTTATTTTTGCAAGATTCTCATAAGTTCTATCTGTATATATTGGTGCAAAATGACTACTAAACAAATATACATAGCAAGGAATTTCTCAGTAATTTTACTTTTTAATAATTATTAAAATGTCAGTATAGTAATTTTACTCAATCTGTAATTTATCAAATTTCAAAATCGCACAAAATGGATATCTACAGAAGTTGATATCTACATCCTTGTTTAAAGTTAAATGCTAAAGGAAAATTTCAATAAGTCTATGTAACCAAGAAATGGCTGTAGAAATGGAAATCATGACTAGCAGAGGTGCTATAATGAAATTATAATAAATATTTCTAAAATTACTAAGTGCATATAACAAAGAACCTCAAATAATGATAATGTTGTTATTAACGATGCCTAATATATACTTTTCAATAGTGAGAATATGTAAAAATTGACAATCCATATGCATTATTTCTCATAAATTATTATTTAGATCTGAAAATGATCTTAATAATTCATAAATTAACTCAAAAAAGAGTCTAGATTTGATAAACTTTTTTTTTTTTTATGATTTGAGGAACTCAAATTTAAAAAATAGAGAGGAGGGAGCAGAAAAGCTTTTATCTGGATTTTAACCTAAGCTTCTTTTGTTTTCATGTGGATTTTTTTAATTCTTATTTGAATTTTATTACTTTTAATAAATTTCAAACATTTTTCCAATTGTTTAATACGGAGGTTTGAACTATAATGCATTTAATCTTTTAAGATATTCTGCACTTAAGAATAAACATTAACAAATATAAAAATTCACAGCTTATATGCAATTTCCTTGAATTTCAATAAAAAAATAAATTTTATAATGTACCTTTATCATTTCAAATCGGTGAGCTTCAGGATCTTTACCAACATTATGCAAAACTCTAATTTTCTGTGTTTTCTGATTCCTGTCTGCCAATGACAGAGTCATCTTACGATGAGTGAAACTGTCTGTGGAATGAGGCCTGGAGAAGAATTAATAATTTAATTAATTTTTAAGAAATATAAAACAGATATAAAAACAATTTTTCAATATTTTATAACAAATAATTAACATACATGTGAAGTTTTAAAAACAAGGAATATAAGATTCTTAGTAATGTAAAAATTTTAATTTCTTCGGTTTTTATAATTTATGTCTTACTAATAAAACCTTGAACAATCAATTTTTGACTTAGATTTAATCAAATTAAAAATATGAAACTTGTCAAATAAATTCAGTAGATGTAAGTGTTGAGTATTTATCTGCACAAAACATTTATCTTCTTAAAACCTATGCCACTTAAGGGTTGGCCGAGAAAAAAAAAATTAATAAGCAATCTAGATGTTACAATATAAAAATATTATTTAAATAAATTTTGAACCTGAATGTAAGCTTTGTGCGAAATACTGCTTGTCCTTGCAAACCAGTACCTTGACGAATGAATATATGATTATGGTCGCCAGACATCAAACTTTGACGATAAATGTCAAATATTTCAGAACCTAAATGCAATGATAGCGAAAGACTAAAAAAAGTGTATATATATTCAGATGCTACTAGTAACAATGATGAAAGTCATATTTTGAAATATTTATTTTTCTAAATTTCTTTAGTTACAAACATTTTTTTTTTCATGCAGATATTTTATTTAATATTTATTATTTGATTTTTGCAGAACTGCTACAGAAATTATGTTATTTTTGATTTGACTGGGGCATTTATATTGGTAACATGGCAGTGCAAATGTTTTATTTTTTAAATAAAATTTTTTAAGAGGTTCCAATTTATCGGTTAGTATAATTCATTTTACATTTTAAACGGCCTATCAATGAACACTGCAACATAAAAAATAACTTCAATCATAAAAAATTCGCCAATCATAGAAAGCCATAAAAACCTAATTAACAAAATTGGGCAATTTTCTATGAATATTGATCCTTTTTCAAAATTTTCTTTTCAGTTGATCTAGACTTTATATTAGAAGCAACAAATTGCAAAATTTTATTTTTAAATAAAATTTTGCCAATTTTGGTTAGAAATTTGGCCTAGAAAACATTTATACTGTGCATCAGGTGAACATACACACAAACTTTTAAAGATATCCATGGAGATTGTTTTTTTTTAAATAAATTAAAGTCTTTTAGGATGCAATAGAAAATAAGATTTTCACATAGATACACCAATAAGAAATGAATTATGCTAATTGACGGAGGTATAATTTTATTACATTACTAGTAAATATTATTAATATGCTAGCATAATTATGTACACAAGTTGATATAAAATACTTTTATTCATTATTATTATGCCAAATTAATTTTTAAAACTCAAAAAATAAAAAAGCTAGCACATACCTGCCATCAGACCATTTAATAATTCTAGCATTGCTTTCTTTTTGTTCATTGCCATCTTCATCATAAACCTTACGCCATCGAATGGTGTTTTCAACCTAAAATATTAAGGATGGAAAATTTTTAATTTTTAATGAAACATTATTTTATAGGAAAAAAAATTTAAGTTACAAAAATCTTCTAAAACAAATATAAACTTTGAAAGCTATAATTAAAAAAAAAAACTTATAAGTATTTGATCACCTAATAAATTTTTATTTTTAAATAATGATGCAAAATTAAATTAAACAGAACTATTATTCAGATATAACAATTCACAAAAGTTCATATAAAATATTTTCAGGTACTCAGTAAATATGCTATTATACTGAATTATTTAATAATAAATTTTTCAAAGTAAATAATATATTAATAAAAATTTAATTAATAATTTTTTTTAAAAAATAAAAGCAAATTTATAGCATTAAAAATTATTTTCAAATTTACTTGTAATAAATGAAATTATTTGATTAAAGGGGGAAAAAAGTGTTTTTTATTGGTTTATTGATTAATATTTACAGATACATAGTAGTTTGATTCTGCAATCGATTTTATGATTTCGATTTCAGCAAATCGCTAAATTATTTAATTGATATTGTTTGCTGCGCTTTTCTTACTTAGAAGCTAGAAATATATAAAAGTTGTTTTTTTAATCTAAAAAAAAAGTCATATACAAAAAATTAATGAATCTAACTTGAACAAATTTAGCAGAGAACCGGGTAAGAAAAAAAAAAAATGATATAACACTAACTTTAAGTTTCAAACGGGCACGTCCTTCCTCATCCAAGACTTCATCTTCATCGATTTCATCTTCATACCAAGCTGGATCATAAGGTCTATAAAGATAAAATTAATAAATAATAATAAAAAGTATCTTTAAAATTATTTTCAATAGTTTCTATAAATGAACATGAAAGAAATGTGGAAAAAATGATTTTGCAAAATAGAAAAGGATATAAAGGAAATTTTGCTTTAATAACTTTACTTTAAAATTTTATAACTGAAATTAAATAATTAACAATAATTTAAGTAAATATGATGTGTCCATGAAAAGAATTATCCTGAATAAACAATAAATTCAATTATTTAAAACTTATGTAATAAGAAAGTTTAAATTCACAACTAAAATAATTAGAAATGTTAGATAAAAACAGCATTCTTATGTAAAATGTTATACATATATATCAACAGCTTTACGGTATGTGATAATTCAGTTATGATATTTAATTTTTGAATGATAAAATTTTAAAATTATAATATTACACTAAAGCATTTGAAAATATTGTATCTGGTTTAATAAACAATAAAATTTCAAACAAAATATTTTAAATAAAATTTAAAAGCTTAATTTAAAGCTTTTTAAATAATAAAATTTTTTTTTTATAAAATTTAAATTAGCAATATTACCTTGTATCAACACTCAAAAAGTTGGGTAATTTAACAAAATGAATTTCTCTTCCTAAATTGGCAGCTATTCTTGGAATTTCCACTTCAATCCTGGTTTCTTGGACAGGTTCTTCTTGCTCTTCTTGTTCCTAGTTTAAAAGTTATTAAATTTTAATTTGCTAGTTTTACTATTTTGACAATTATATTTAGTAGAAATATATTTTATTAGATTTGAAAACCATGACAAGTAATTTAAAATTTTTATATTTATACATTATTATTAAACTCGTTATATTTTATACAGCTCTAAGTTAATTAGCCCTATCACTTAGAAAAGATGAGGGTGTTACATTGGTGAATCTTATGTATATCATTATCAGCCCCAAGATGTTAGTTGAGGGAAAAGATAGTGCCTTTTAAGAGGACTTTTTTAGGTGTCACTGCCCAGTATTTGCATGCTATATGGAAGAAAAAATTTTCACCCATCATCTTAACTACCAATGAAAGGTGCTTTACACATCCATTGTCTAATTGGCATATTGTTCCCCAATTTCTGAAAGAAGTAACTATAATGATGTCGCTACAGATTCAAACTTTGTTCTCCTGTTGGGCATGTTGCCACTGGGCCATGAATAAAAATAATAATTATCGATAATAAATATAAATTCGACCACTGATAATAGTGTGGAAAAATTGCAAGAAAAGCGAAAACAGGGGAGGAAATGTCATTTAAGAGAGATTTTAATTGATAAAAAGAATGTTTTATTTTTAAAATTTTCAAATTACTAGATACTGAAAGAAAAGCTAGATGACAAAAATTCCACATTAAAGAATTATACCTCTCTTTCAATGCAAATTTACAAGCATGTACCTGATTAGCACCTCTAACAAGTAATCGGATTCTTCCGTTTCCATCATTCCAACCCGTGGTGGGACATTATAAAAACTATACAATGTATTAGTTAAAAACTAAATATATATTCATTTTCATTTGAATATAAAGATTAATAACTTCATTATCTTGACATATTTTTTTTTGTCAGTAAGAATTTAACAATTATATGCATACAAAACGTGATCACAAATTTTACAAGCAAAAGATGGTACTATTATATTAAACTGTTTTCATATTTTGTTCACAATCCATTACTGGCAAT
>BPLR01016215.1:0-14794 GCA_021605095.1 Caerostris extrusa | reverse complement strand
CTCACGTACTTTTATATATAATAAAAAAATCTCACTTGCTTTTATTTATGATAAATAATCTCACGTTTTATTATATATAAAAGCACGTGATATCGTCTCTTTTTGAGTGATCTATTGGTATTTTTGGTTTCATTGTAATCAAGTCCAACAATACTCACGGCATAAATCGGCATAATGCATTTCAAACCTTTTAACGGAATCAAATGCTTCAATATTTAACTCTTTTATTGTTGATTCTTCATATTCCGGAATCATTAAGACAACTGTCCCAAAATAACGACCACTGATTCGTGACGCAAACAACGGTTCATTCTAATAATATCCACAGTTTCTTGAACTGTCCGCTGTTATACAATTCCAATCTCTTCCTCCCCCCAGCTTGATGCAAAATGATATCCGAAGCCACAAGGGAACGCATTATTCCACGGTACAATGGGTTACAGCCTTAACGCTTGTGAAATCGTAAACAGATGGAATAGGATCATCAGCAAAGTCCGGCATTGTGTTTCCAACTCAGATAAAACTTTAAATTGAAACTGGTGGAGGCGCCTCATTATCCGGGGGAATTGAAACCAGAGATATTGCCAAGAATCACCAAATAATTGGGAATTTTGCGTCTTCGTTACATCAAGATATACGATGTCTTATTGTTGGTGTCGTTGCAAATGGATCTCGGAAGAGCTTAAGCACTGGAGGCTGTATAATTTGAGTAAATAATTAAAGGGTTTAAACGGAACTGAAGTGTGCATTCGCAGTACTTTGGAATGTTGCAAATTAGAATCTTTAACGAAGAATCAGAACCTCCATTAGGTTAGTTTGATATCGATGCTACTTCATCGGGCATTATTCTGCAGTTGCATTTAAGTGTCTGGGGAATGAACTATGAGTCGAAATATTTTAAATTCTCGTAACGATTGAGTTAATGGCTGGTAAATATTTGAAAATATTTTTCAGTCATTAAAAATTTAGTGTAAAGTATTATTAATTATTTTTTATGGTGTTACAAAATGATAAAACAAATATTAAATGTTAAAACAAATATTAATGTTAATGTTAAATGCAACAAATATTAAATGCAACAAATATTAAATGTAACAAATATTAATGGTAAAACAAATATTAAAGTAATAAACAGATATTAATGTTAAAATTAAACAAAAATTCAACGTTATGCTACATATTTTTTAAAATTGAATTTATATATATATACATTAGATATGTTAACAATGGCTTGAGAAATTTTTTACATAATTTATTGCATATCACATCTATGTGGTCATAAAATTTCCTAACTGGGTGAAAGATTTCTTAATAAATCTCTTAATTTATGTTTTTTATTGAGTTAAACAAAAATATTTGGCTTCAAAATTCATGTACTCATATTAACTGATATACTTTCTAAATAGTGACACTCAAAACTTTCCAATAATGCTTTATATCACAAACACTGAAGGATAATAAATGATTTCAAAACTGTATTAATTATAGGCTACGCTTAAAGAGATCAAAGTTCTAAGTTATTAAACTATTACCTAAAAGAATAATAAAGTAATCCACAAATAAATTACGATGCATTCACTCTTCTTTGAAAAATATTGAAGGACTTATTCTTTCCATATCATTTAAATACACGATGTATATTGGATGGAAAAAAAAATTTTTTTCTTTAATTAAATGCACATCAGTCATTACTACTTGTTCCCAAACTGGGGTTATATTTAACACGCGGTAAGGATAACACGGCTACTAAATGAAGCTCATTTTATATCACACGTCATTATGGAACCCCATAAAATTCTTAAGACAAAAAGAGCGTAGCAACTGATTCATTCATCATAGCTGATATATCCGCTGAAAATTTCATCCTTTCCAAGTAGGATGGAATCATTCGGAGCATAAAATGTCTTTTCAGGTGCGTAAAAATAAGCATTTTGGGGTCGTAGCCGTCATAAAAGCATTGCTTTAATTATTATTAAGGGATAACGGCAATCATTTAGAAATGGGTACTTAAGAAGTCTAACTGCCGAAATCCTCATTTTCTACCATTCATATTGTTTTGTTTCCTCCTATTCCTTACGGAGTTGGTTATCTCAGCATTATGACTTTTATGCTTATGGGATATCTCCATATAGTGTGGAAAACATCGATTTATACCTGGCGCTTAAAAGCGCTTAAAAAATAAACAATCGGTTGAGAAATTTTCTAAAAATAAGTATTTCAGTTTTTGAATGTTATTTATTGCTTATCACTTCTATGTGGTTATTTAAAATTAAAACTGATTTTAAAGGAAAGTTTATGGGGTGAAAAATATTTTAGTAAATATCTTAATTTATGTTGTTTATTAAAGCACTTGCAAACTTCTTAAATAATTTTTAAAATTAAATATATTGTAAGTTAACAATGAATTGAGAAATATTTCAAAATTTATTGCTGCTATGACATAAATTACTGGGTGAAAAATACTTTTTAATATTCTTTAATGAAACATATTTGGCAAAATGCATATAACCATCAACTAACACTTTTAATATCACAAACATTGAAGGATGATAAAAAGCATTTGTTTTAAAATTGCATTAATTATAGACTACATCTTCAAAAATCCAAAGTTCTAAGTTTTTAAACTATTACCTGAAAGAATAATAAATTAAACCAGACTTAAATTACGATGCATCCAATATTCTTTTGAAGAATATTGAAGAACTTATTTTCATCCATATCATTTAAATACACGATAGATAGTGGAAGAAAAAAAATTTTGTTTCTTTAATTAAATGCACATCAGTCATTACTACATGTTCCCAAACTGTAGTTATATTTAACACGCGGTAAAGGGCGCTATTCTACTAAATGAAACTCATTTCATATCGCGCGTCGTCCCCATAAATTCTTAAGACAAAAAGAGCGTAGCAACTTATTCATTCATCATAGCTGATATATCCGCTGAAGAATTCCATCTTTTCAAGTTGGATGGAATCTGGAGCATAAAATGTCTTTTCAGGTGCTTAAAAATAAGCATTCTGGGGTCGTAACCGTCATAAAAGCATTGCTTTAATTATTATTAACGGATAACGGCGATCATTTAGGAAATGGGTACTTAAGAAGTATAACTGCCGAAAATCCTCATTTTCTACCATTCATATTGTTTTGTTTCCTCCCTACTTTACGGAGTTGGTAATCTGAGCATTATGACTTTTATGTTTATGGATATCTCCAGATAGTGTGGGAAAACATCGATTTATACCTGCGTTTCAGGCGCTTAAAAGCATATTTTCAGGATGAAAAAGGAAAAAAAAATTAAACGCTTTAGTTTCCTGTGTGAATTTTTACCATTTTCTAAAAATAAGTATCTTTTTTTGAACATTATTTGAATTATTTTGAATGTTTGAATTATCTTGTGTCTTGTGACATGCAGAGGTCAATAATTTCTTTCAAAAGTCGGAATTAAAGGGACTGTTATGTAGAAAAATAAATTTATGGGAAGTAAGAATGATTATTAAAGAAAACATTATACTTTGGATGTTCGTCTTTCTCAATGTTTTGAAAAATCTTATTTTCAAAACAGGAATATTTATTTTTAATCTTTCAAATGGCAAATATGTTATAAGATATAAACATTATGGTATACTTTTTAAAATTAAATAAATGTATACATATTTCTTTAATGGAATAAGTTAACATTTATTATATAAATATTGAATAATATTTACAAAATGTAAATGAAATATATTTAGAAGAAAATTCTCTATAAACACATTCAAAAATTTTAAATATCAGAAAAATTAGTAAAATGATTTGGCCTCAAATGCAGGTATAACATACAACGACCTTATTTTTGCACCAGTAACGGTAAGCAAAAAATTTGGTAGACGAGGTACATTTGTAAACATGTTAAAAATGACATTAAAAGGCTAATTTGCATTCATTATAAAAATTACAAGAGAAAATTGAGTGACTAAGTTTTTATTCACTATTTCATGAAAAATATAAATTTTCCACGATTAAATTACAAACAAACTGAAGTTTGGCAAATGTGTATATATATGAAAACTATATTGTTATTTAAAACTAATTTGAGATAAAATAAGAAATTTTAATTTCACATCAGTCATTATTCAAAATTACACTATTTTATTTTCCACAAAATTATTTAGCTTAACACGCGGAAAAGGTAATTTGTCACAATCCCATCATATCTCATCGTTATGGAACCATAAAATGGCCTGAAGACCAATTGAAAAGCTGCTCTGGCTTTCATAGGATACCACCTGAAGAATCAGGTTCGAATTTGATGGCGTGGATGTATGTTTTTAAGGTGGTAAAAATTCACGCTTTTGTAGATCACGATTTCATTAGCCTAAAAGTGCAAAAATTTACCATAGAGTACCAAACCAACCTCATTTCTAAAAACGTTCATGAATGATTCAGAACTTTAGTTCTTTTTACTCTAGTTGCATTTTATTTCAGAGTATCCACGAGTTGGGTAAAAAATTGGGTCCGTTTCATTTTAACATAAGAAATTGTGTAAAATTAAACGCTTATTATCAATGATGATTATTATATACATTTTCCATTTTCTTAAAAAAGAATAAGCAATTTATTTCGGTTTAAGATATTTAATGGATTTTCTGATTACGACAATGATAGGTTGCTTTGATGAACAAAAAATAAAATTAAAACAAGTCTGTCATTAACTTCGATTTAGGTAAAAGTGATTCATTTTTTTTTTAAGTTAAACGTTCCAAATTATTCTAAGAAGATTGCAGACAAACTGTTAGCTTTCGACCTACCTTCATAAGTAATGAGACAATTTAAACGCCTTTATTTCCCATAATAGCGTCGCATCGCAAACTATACCGAGGGCAATATATGCATTCTTGTTTTTTAGTGCTTTCATTTTTTTAAAATTTTTTTTTTTTTTTTTTTTATCTTTGAGCAAATTTTTAATCTCGGAAGATGGATACGGTGACTCTATTTGGAAAATGGAAATTGAAATTTTTTAGAAGAAGGATTGCTTCGGCTTCAATTACCTTGTTTGTCTTTATTTCATGGTTTAATTAGATTCTTGTTGTTTTTCATCAAGGAAATAATTTAAATAATTTTTAAAAGAATTCTGGGCGACTTTATGTACACTGATCTTTTAATAACTAAAGTTTAAATCGTTTTAAAATTGTCTTCTATGTCATGGAGGCTAATATTAAACTTAACATTAAATTTTTCTTGTTATTTTTTTTTTTATTAATTTTGAATGTAAAGTTTTCTTAGCTTATAACAAACTGTTTAATGTTGGAAATTGAGCCATTTTGAATATTTCAAAATTTGTAACTGAAATAAGTAATTTGTTATAGAGAATATAAAATATTTAATAGTTTCAAAAACAAGTATTTGTTGTTTTTTTGCTTGTTTAATTCTTTCATTTTCAAATAGTAATATTCTTTCATAAAATTTTAAACTATGTTTTAAAGTGTAAATTATGTTTTAAATGTTAAACTATATCTTTACAGGTTAAACTATGTTTTTAATTTTAAACTATGTCTTTTTTTTCTTCATGCACGCATATAAAAATTTTAAAACCAAATTGACAAAAAGATGACAATTAAACTACAAATCAGTCAATTTTACTCTAGTTGCATTTTATTTCAGAAAAAAAAAAAAGTACCAGAAATCATTTAAATAAAAAACATTTCATGAGATAGAATGAATATGAATGTAGTGTTTGTATATAATCAATGATAATTTTAATTTACAAAGGAATTCAAATTTAAATGAGATGTTCTAAGAACAAATTTATTTCCCATTAAGATAATTTTTGTATTTCTAAATAAAAAATGATGAAAAAAAAAATGACCGAAGAATCAAACCAAACCTCACCCATAAAAGAAATGACTGAAGTGATTAAATCTCAGTTCGATTTAGGTAAAAAGTGATTTCCATTTATCTTTTTAATTAAACGTTCCTTTTTAATTTTAACATAAGAACTTGTATAAAAACTGTTAATTTTCGACCTACCTATCAATGATGATTATTAGAAACGCCTTTATTTCCCAAATAAGTAATTTATTTCGGTTAAGATTATTTAATGGATTTCATGATTACGACTTTTTTGCTTTTCAACAAAAAATAAATTTTATTTTTTTTTTTTTTATCTTTGAGTGAATTTTTTAATCTTTGGAAATGGATACACTGACTCTTTTTGGAAAACGGAAATTGAAATTTTAGAAGAAGGATTGCTTCGGCTTCAATTACCTTAAACGTCTTTATTTCATGGTTTAATTAAGATTTTTGTTGTTTTTCATCAAGGAAATAATTTCCTTAGTTTTTATAGAACAATTCTGGGCGACTTTAAATACGCTGATCTTTTTAATAACAAAAGTTTAAATCGTTTTTTTTTATATGTCTTAAAGGTAATTGTCTTCTATGTATCATGAATGCTAATATTAAACTCTGGATTCTTCGTAATAAATTTTTCTTGTTGTTTTATCCTTTACATTTTGAACGTAAAGTTCTGTTTTTCAAATTATTCTTTTTAATGTTGGAAATTGACTCAGTTTTAAATGTTTCAAAATTTAGTAACTGAAATAAGTAATTTATTAAAGAAAAAATTATTAGAAAAATTTAATTGTGCTATGTCGTTAAATTTTAAAGCGTAGCTTTAAATTTTGAACCATGTCTTAATGTGTTCTCTACTCCTATCTAAGCATTTTAAAATTTGTGAAAATATAATTAGATAGAAAAGGTTGTGGAATTAAACTGCAAACTAGGCAATTTGCGATTGCAACTTATTTTACAAACGTTCATAGAAAACAATTAAAGTACCTGGAAAGCATCTATAATGACATAGAATGGATATGAATAGTTATGTGGGCATATAATTCTATAATTTTAATTTACAAAGAAATTTAATTGCAAAATAGAGTTCTAGAACAAATCATGAAAATTTGGGACAAAAATTTTTTATTTCTAAATAAATATGATATAAAAAGTGACCGTAGAGAATCAAACCAAATCTCATTCATAGAAAAGAAACAGACAGCAGTGGTTCAGAGCCTCAGTTAAATAATTTCCACTCGTTATCACAGTGCCACGAGTCAGGGCTCGTTTCATTTTAATGTAAGAAATAGAATAAAGCAATAATTAACTTTTTATTATCAATGATGATTATTATATACTTCTTCCATTTAATTAAATAAAGCAATTTATTTCGGTTTAAGATTATTTAAGGAATTTCATGATTACGACAATGATACTTGCTTTGATAAACAAAAAATAAAATAAAACAAATCTGTCATTAACTTCGATTTGTGTGAAAGTGATTCACTTTCTTTTAAGCTAAACGTTCCAAAGTATTCTAAGAAGATTGCCAGACAAACTGTTAGCTTTCGACCTTCCTTCATAAGTAATGAGACAATTTAAACGCCTTTATTTCCCATAATAGCGTCTCGATCGCAAACTATACCCAGGGCAAATATATGCATTCTCGTTTTTAGTGCTCTTCATCCTTAGTTTTTTTTTTTTTTTTTTTTAATCTCCAAGACGAATTTTTAATCTTCCGAAGATGGATACGGGACTCTATTTGGAAAACGGAAATTGAAGTTTTAGAAGAAGGATTGCTTCGGCTTCAATTACCTTTACCTGTCTTTATTTCATGGTTTAATTAGATTTTTGTTGTTTTTCATCATAGAAATAATTTCCTTAGTTTTTATAGAACTATTCTGTGCGACTTTTTAAGTACACGGATCTTTTAATAACTAAAGTTTAAATCGTTTTTTATATGTCTTTAAGGTAATTGTCTTCTATGTATCATGGAAACTAATATTAAACTCTGGATTTTTCGTAATAAATTTTTCTTGTTATTTTATCTTTTACATTTTGAACGTAAAGTTTTGTTTTTTAGATTATTCCTTTTAATGTTGGAAATTGCCTCAGTTATAAACGTTTCATAAATTTTGTAACTAAAATGCATAATTTATTAAAGAAAAAGAAAACAGTAGAAAAATTGAATAGTTTCAAAACAAGCATTTGTTGTTTTATTTTGCTTACTTAAATACTATCACTTTTAAATAGTAGTTTTTTTTTTAAACTTGCCATAACATTTTAAACTATGTCTTAAAATTTTAAACTATGTCTTTAAATTTTAAATTATTTCTTCGTCTTAATTGTCTGTGTCTTAATGTCTTTTATTTCTATGCATGTATTTTAATATTTATGATAATATAGTAAGACAGAATAGGTCGTGGAATTAAACTACAAACCATACAATTTGCAATTACAATTTAATTTGTGAAAGTTCGCAAAAACCCATTTAACTAGCTGGAAAACATATATTAGATAGAGTGAATATGAATGTTATAACTACATAATTTAAATTTACAAAGGAATTAATTGTAAAAATAAGACATCTTGTAGAAGCAAATGATTAAAATTTGAAACAAAATTTCTGTATTTCTAAATAAATAGTGCCCTTTTCATAAAATTAGCTCTGCTTCTATAAAAGCTAATTTTAGAAAGTTAATTACGTAATTAGTTTTCTAAAATAAATAAAAAACTATTTCACTAAAATAATGTTGTTTTTGTTTTCTATGGTTTTATTAGAACTCAATTTATACAAATTTGGCCACTTACAGTAGAAACAAATAGAAAGTATAAACAAATGCAAAATTACAAAGGAAAAGACCAGACATTCTTAACAAAACTATCAAAAGGCCTTAAAAACACTTAAACATAAGCTAAATAAGGATAAAAATTTAAAAAGCTAGAAGCATCATAATTAAAGTCCGTGTGATCAGGACATGTTTTCTCCGGCCATCTAATATACAAATTACCATCATGTTGTAAGTTGGGTCCAGTACGAAGCAAACAAGTAGATGGGCTTTATTTCTTTTCTGGGCTTTACATAAAACACAAATGTCAATGTTCACAGTCCTTATTTTGGCTCCTCTGATTACTTACACTAAAATAAAAAATGGAATTAAATGTAATAAATATTCTTTAAATTTATTTCAGTGTAGGACAGAAAACATGGTATATTGTATTTTCATTTTGTGTAATCAAAATGGAATTAACATCCTTAAGGCTGCCTGTATATGAGGAATTGCACCTATTTCCATTCTCTTTGAAGCTCCGACCTAAGCGATTTATTGTGCCTAGTTCACGGAAACATTAATATCATACTGGATTATCAGAATTTGAATCAAACATCCATTACACAGAAACTAAACTCCGTGTCACCAAGCTTTGTTGGCCTATTTAATCAAAAGTAACTTGCTCTGCTATTTGTATGGGTATGTATATTACTCATAAAAAAAAATTTTCATAAAAAAAAATTTTGTTTAAAAGAATAGAAAGAAGTATCCATTTATTTATTTTTTGATTTGCTACTTTTTTCAATTAATTAATAATCAGATAGGGCTCAATTACAATTAAATACAATAAACGCTGTCTTCTGAATTTAAAAAATTATAAATCCATTGGAACAAAATTTAACATTGATACTTTGATTAACATTTGTTACACATCTTTATAATTTAAAAATGTAATAAACAAAAACTTTTGTTTATTTTCTTAAAACGAATGTGTTGTGATAAATGTTTAATGAATGTTAAACCTTTATATACCACGTCTGGTACATTTTGACATTTTACGGCCCTAATATTGCCATTATTGATTTGACCTTGAGCTGTTTTTATATGCGTTTTCTTAGTGTGATCGGTGTAGCTTGGTGGATGACGCAAGTTTGGGAATACAGGTTCGAAACCCAATACGAAAAAAATAATTTGTATTTTTGTCGCAATTATGATTCATAAATTTGAAATCAAGAATGTGTCTTATGTGTTCATTTTGAAAAGAAGGAAGATGTTTGCTTTTTTTTTGATTCCATCACTAGAGAAAGAACCATTTTCAAATCATGGCAAAATACAATGGGTATTCATACACGATGAATTCTAAATTATACATATTACACGGTGTATTTTGAAAACAACAATATATTTATGAATATTTTATTTGGACATAATTATTTATTTATGTGGATTTTGCATCACCAATCGCTTCTGAAATCTGTTCTGGTTTTTACTACTCATTTTTTTCTGAAATATCATATCTTGCTGTCATTACTGTACTGCAACTTAAATATTTTCTAGTATAGCTTTTCTGTAGAATTGTAAATATCAAATAATTGGTAATACCGGTGACAATAAATAATTAGGAAGAAATTTTCATTCCTTTAGAATAAAATACTAGCTTCTTAACATTATTCCAAATTTCTAAGCCTTGTTTCTTTCTTATTAGTGTATTGTCTGTTCAGACTTGTATGTAATAGACTTGTAACTGAATTCACATGCATATTTTACTTCAAATGTAGCTTACATGATGTCGCACTATTATTTTTAAATATGTGATTTCTGTATTGCAAATTGAATTTTTGCATATTTCAGTCATGTAAAAGCGAAGAATTCTAAATTGATTAAATGTTTTAGTAGTAAGAACGTATCTTAGACAAAAGAATAAATTAAGGATTTGTTTATGTACTGCATGTACACTTTTTAATTATTACGAGCAATAAAAAAAACTGGTATTTTTAGATAAGCTGTAAAATAATTTGCGTTTAAATTATCGGTATTTTTTGACAAACTACAAATTTCAGTTAAATGTATCATTTATTTCAAAGAAAATTAGCTTACGCTTTTAACAAAATTTTTATACATCAATATTTATTAGATTAAGTTACAATAATTTCCTAATGAATGGTTTTTTTATTTAATTAATATACATTATTTATTTTCATTAATATACAATAGATATTAAAATAAAGTGTAATCAGATAAATTTTAACAATAAAAATACAATAAGCATGATTCAATGATTATGATTAATGATAATTATTGATTATTTAGACTTATAATGTTACACATGTTCTAAATTTAATTTTTAATTGAACTAAATTATAAATGTTATAAATATAATTTAAGTCCATTTATTTTTAATAAAATGAAAAAAAAAATATATTGCATAAAATTCATATAAAAACATTGACTAAATATTATATAATATAAAAAACACGTAAACGGAATTTATGTAAATTACGTAGAAGTGGCTACGGGTTTATTACATACCAGTAAACAAGACCAATAAAAATATTTATATTTTTCTGTACTTTACACAAAAATTTCATGTAAATATGTAAATTTCTCCCGGTTTTCATAGCAATAACACACCCTGCAAGGTAGTTACTTCATAAAGTTTCATCAAATCATAATCTTCTTGGTATAAAATAAGAAAAGGAATCATTCAATATATTAGTATTTTTTAAGTGTTAAATATTTATAATGATGGATCAAGTGGTCTTGAGTTAAAAAAATTTACCTTGGATTCTAACTTATTTTTAAGGTTCTAACAATTTATCCTGTATAGTTTTTACTGTTCTAAATTCCAAAAAAATTTTAAAAATAATTTTAATTAAAAATCCTGTAAATTCAAAAAAGTTTTTACTGATAATAAATATTTACGTTAAACATAAAAAAAATACATTTGTATATGCTTATATACTTATGCTTACGCATAAACAAATATATTTTTCACCTTACATCTATATATTACCAAATTGGCTTTAAATTTCCGAAATGCTTGTAAGGAGCTTTATTTAAAATGATTCGCTTAAATTATTTGAAAATAAACAATTTTAGTATGTAATATAATATTTGTATAAGCAATAATTAAAAAAACTTTTTAAAAACATTTATTCCACCAGTATGCAATTCAATTTAAATACAAAAAATAAGTATTAAGTCATCTAATAATTAACCTGCAGTTCTTTTTAAAAATTTTCATTATAAAGCTATTAATTAATCGCCAAACATTGGCGATCTATTTTTGGCCAGAATTTTTTAGAACCACAAATCAAACCTACAACTTAGAATTCCTGGCTTTTTTTTTTTAATAAATTCCAAACAGTTTATTCATTTATTCGGCGAGATTTCCTGCTTTTGTAAACATTCCTAGTTGTTTCTGTTTCCGAATACCGGTAATATTTTATCCGTGTTTTCAAAATCACTATTATTTAAATGCATTAACATGCGCCCCACGTTCCAGTTTCATGATTGTATTCTTTGGAGACGTTTTTATTCGTATAAAATGAAAAAAGTGGAATTGGAACGTGCGCAGAATGAGAATCTTGAGGAATTATGCACATTTAGGGCTTCTTGAGGTTTACTTAAACGCGCATTTATAAAACATGTTGCCTCCAGAGTCGAAAAATAAGAATTTTCTAAAATATGTGACGTAATTGAATTTCAAAAGCTATTTTTTTAATAAAAAGTCATACATTTTTTTTATTTTTGTGCCTTGCATGCTGACACTAAATGAAAAATTTTCTGGGATATTTTTTGTGTAGTAAAATGTTTTCATTCAAACATGTTGGATACAAAATATTTCTAAAAATGTCCCAAATTATGGTTTTAGAATAATTTCACTTTTCACTTTAGATTAGTAAAAAGTTGTACAAATAAAATTATTTAATAGCTTATTATAAATAATTCACTTAATTTTTAATTAAGAAAAGAAATAAATTATATTAAAATACGTAAGACCCAATTAATTGTATGGAAGTAAAAAAAAGTAAAGTAAAGTAATAAATAAAGTAAAAATTAATAAATGAATGTATATAAATGTTAGCATGACATGAGGATTAATTGGTAGAAATCAGAAGATTAATTTGTCAAATTTTACTCTTATTTTCTAACATTTTTACGAACTTATGAGCTTACTTAATTACTATTAATTATTATTCAATGTAACTTCATGTAACTAATATTACTTAGTAATACTTTCTATAGCAACATGGAAATACTTATCCGTCAAATGATTTTTTACATTCAAGTAAAAAACAAAAAATACTAAAATAGTGAAATTACTGTTTTCTCTCAATTACACTTAATAGTGAAAAAGAATTGTATCATAATATTGTAAAATATCATTAAAAATAACCGAGGTTCTAAAATACTTATAGCTTATTTATGACCAAAACATCTCTGTCGTCAACCTCTTTTTTGCCTCTGAATACTAAACAACAGTAGCATATATCGCTTATTTATTTAATGGATAAGATTCTATTAGACTAAATTCATTTTGTATTATAAAAGTAAAATAATCTATTTTTCATGCTGCGAAAAGGTTTATTGTCCGTTTTATTGTTTTAAAATAACAATAACATTTTTCAATCATAAACACTTTCTTTAGCTTAAAAGAAATTATAACTAAATTTAGCATAAGAAAACAATATTATACCTAAATTTGCAAAATTGGGATTTGAGATTAATTATCTTTAAAATATATAAAAAATAGTGTTATTTTTTATATGGAATGAAAAAAATACAATATCACTAAAATAATTCATGATTATCTTTTACCTTTTTAGGGAATTCTGAATGTTAAATCTTTGGTTGTGAACTTTCTGACTTGTCGATAACTTTATTATTGGACGGAATTTGATTTTCAGTGTCGTTCCTTCTGAAGGAAGACGTGCTCGTTGAAAAATATCACATTTTGCCCTCACAATCTTAAACCAATCTTAAAAACATAAAACATTCAGAAAATCTTAAAAATATCAACCAATCTTAAAAACATCAAACATTCAGAACATTTAAAAACAAAATATCAACCAATCAGATTTATTGTCGATCCGTCTCACACGCCTTCCTGTATATTCATATTCATACTTCAAATAAACTTTTACTGTAAAAATTTGTAAAATACTTTCTTTGTACCGGTCTTCAATATCATATTTCTTCAATTCATATTTTAAATTTAATCATGGAATTACGCTTAACTCTGAAGTTTTAAAATCAAATCAATTCAAGAAAATATGAAATATTTCATAACAAAATAACTTACTTTCGTAAATAGTTTGTATTAAATATTTATTCTAATATTTGTAAGATGTTCTATCTGACATAAGCAAAAACAAAAATTTTCAGGCTACATAAATATAATTATTATGCATTTTGTGCCTAAAATAAAATTTACATTATCTCTGAAAGTGATTTATTAATGGAAGCATCTCAATGTCCCAAGAAAGTGATTAAGTCTACCTCCGTGATTAATTTTATTTACGAGTGATAACAAAATTCATTACAACGCTCATCTAAAAATATTTTAATAACTTTCTTTGCGTAAAGAAAATCCATGCCATCGCACAATTCCGATGGAGTTATCCGGTTGAAGAAATACTGCCTGATTAGGTATCCGGTAACGGGGTCAACTGTGAAATATCGTTCCCGGAAAATCACTGTTTCTTAATCCTGGAAAAGAGTTAATGAAGCAGACGGACCCCGTCATGAATCTTGCCACCCCAAATGTTCACTTTTTCTTTCTGCAAATTTGTTGCTCGGTTGCAGTGCTGTGTCGCCATTTTCGCTGCCAAATTCTTGGTTCATCATAATGATGGTGAGCTAAAAATCATGTTTTTTTGTATTTGGCGAGAAAGTTTCAGACGCTTTCAGCCATGATCCTGTAAACACACTGGAATAGTGTCATGGCTAATTTATTTTTGACTGAGTATACTTTGAGTGAAGAACGCTTTCGGAAAATGGAAAACTTAGAACGTCACAGTACCTGTAAGAATTTAGTTCATTTAAGCTGAAAAGTTTTTTATTTATTTTGAAACTCATAATTATTGATGATTGATATAGAACTGACACCATTCAAAGTTTATCATAAATAAGAATTAATAGAATATTTGCTAAAGTCTCTAATGGTTGTTTCCAGTTTATCTAATGCTTTATTTTATTTATTTTAACAC
>BPLR01016213.1:0-37062 GCA_021605095.1 Caerostris extrusa | reverse complement strand
TGCAGACGTGCGACGTAGATGTTACTTAATTCTGCTATTCTTTCATCTGCATCAGCTTTGCAGTTAATTTGAAGCTTGGGAGTTTTTACTATACATCACATGCCTGAAGTTCTCCCAATTAGTATTTAATTGATTAGGAACTTTCACTGATTCAGCTGGTGTCAAGGGGTTAAGATGAATGGGAAGTGATCAGAATCTAAATCTGTAAGCACCTCAATATCGTAATTAAGGGGAATTAAATTTTAAAGAAGGCAGATCAAGTACATTACCCTCGATGGTTATTGTTTCTAATGTCGATTCTAGTAACTTTGGGGGAGGAACAACTTTCGCCCCTTTGACTTTGGAGGAAACGATTTAGGTTAAACCCGTATCTATTTGAATGTCCAAAGTTCCAAGAGGGAGTGAAGAGCGTTGGAAAATCCTGGCTTGAGAATCACATTGTTTCCCATTTTTAGAAGTTTATTAAAATCCTCCACTGAGAAACCACCTGGAAGGCTAGGCTTAACATACAGTGGAATCAATTTTAATTGGAAGGGGTAATTACTAATTTCAATTTCAATGACAGTAGCATCGATGTGGTCAAGAGTGGGAGTAGGAGGCTATGACTGATTATATAATACTGTTGTGTGTAGATACCTGTTTCCGCCATACTTTCCGGGTAGGAAGCTGGTTGGGTCTATCTGTACGATAGAACCGGTATGAGCGATCAAAGGGTTATAACCAGGAGACATTTTGTCTCTGAACCAAAAGCTCCATCAAGATTCTGCTCTGCTAGAACTCCTCTAACCTCTGTGGTGCAGGAACTTGAAACGCAACGAATTAGGCGTTCCAGAAACCAGATTGAAGGAGACCCAGACCCAGTGATGCGTGAAGCCGTGAGAGAACTCGACTTTCGGAAAAGACATTGGTATACGCCTCAAAGAGGGTGATTACGTCATGTCGAATCTGTTTGAGAATTCCTCATTTTGTCCCTTTTGCTAGCCCAAATGCCCGCAATATTCTTTGACCGTGAGATGGATTGTCTCTTACGAGATCCATCAAACACTAAAAAATCTCCGTTAACAGACAAGGGAGGCGGCACGGGTGCGGAGCTGCTTGTGGCTAACAGCAGGCAGCGGCTCCCTAACTATAGATTGGCTAAGGGGGCGGGACTGCAGCTTTTTCTGTTCCCTGGCGGAGGTTTGGGGAAAAGCCAGTCGCAGACGAAGGCTGAACGCGACTGCGACTGGTACAGGGTCGTGGCTTTGCGTCCTGGGTGGAAACCCGTGTATAGGTTTGGATCAGGTGGTCTGATATTTTTAGGGCTTTGAATTGTTTTTCGCTCCAGTTTTTCGAGCGAGCTTAGGCATACGGGGGCATCCGCGCCAGCTCGCGGCGTGTGCTCACGCAATGCACATTTGGTGGCTGGTCCAACGGTAAGGCTGCATTCGTAGCCCTGTGGGAGGGCGCAAACTGACAATGCTGGGAAGGCGGCATACTTCCGACGGTGGAAGTATCCCGACAATTTCAACAAACAGATGGGCCCGGTTGCACCCTCTGCGGCCTCTCAACACTTCTCTGAACTCGCTACCTCAAAATAGAGCTGTTCCACACAAAGGATGCTTTTGAGAGTCGTTTTTCTCAGCGGAGACCTGCCCCTGCCCACATATTGAAAGACCAGCTAATGAGGCTCATATAAAGATTCTAAAAAGCTGGCGCTCAGGCAACAAACTCCTAATAAAGCCTTGAGACCCAATATATATGCCTATCCCGGGGAAAATTTCAAATGAAAGACATGGCCACATTAAGGCGATCATATATTACCAGTGTCTGTACTTTTTTTTTTTTAAGCTGGAAAAAAATAATGTTTAGAACACCACGATGATATTCTTTTTCAACGTAAAACAATCCATATTAGATTACAATGAATTAAAGGAAAAATTGTTACCGTTGATAATTGGAGTTATATTTCTAGAAGGTTTGGGATGCAGATGTAGTATCGCCAATTTAATTTTTAAAAATTGTTAAATATTTATGCTAGAAATTTGGTGGTACTTCAGTTATTTAATTAAATGATGTCTTGTTGAGAAAAATTTATTTACATGAATTTAAAAAAAAGAAAGAAAAAATGCTATTTAAACCCCAAAAAATTATGCAACAAAATGGAAAAAAAATCTTTTTTTCATAAATGCATATTTCAAAACAGAAAGAAATCAGACTACTGCCAAATACTCCTATTAGATTTTTTAAATTTTTTCCAATTAAACATTTTCTTTGAAAATTGAAATTAGCGTGTAAGATAAACAGCATTTTTTACCAAGAACAATAGATTAAGCAATCGATTATATTGTATCTAAGCAGTCAGAACAAATAGAAAGTAAAAGCAAAAGTCAATTAAAATAATCAGTGAAAATTAAAATAGACAAATTTGGCTAATTCACAAGTTTCAAGATTATAAATGAAAAGTCTTTGTTAAGATAACAAAGCATTTGTTTACCAATGTTAAAAAACCAGTTTAAATCTCATAAAACAGATTTTCTGTTTTTCAAATTGGACGGTTTCAGATTAACAATTTTTGCAATTACTGAAAGACATTTAGGTTTATATTGAGGAACTGATTATTTAAACATTTCTTTGATATAAACTAAATTTGTTTCTAATACCAAATTATGACTGATGGTTTAATGTTCTATTCAAAAATATTTACATAAATCAATAAATTTCATCACTGAATACTAAATTTCTAATCCTGATGCTGACATACACCTAAAAGGGGACCTCATTGCTTGGCTATTCACACAAAGTTTTTTGAAAAAATCATTTTTTCCCTTCTTAGTACCACCAATAGATTATCGAATCTGAATTGTTGAACTTGTTTTCTTCCATGAATATGACATCACTTGAGTAGGATTTGAATTAATTTGTCTTGATTTCACAAACACTTTTGCTCTCTGCACAAAATTTTTTGTACAGAGCAGAGTGTTTTTAATCTATCTAAATAGAACATTCTTTAGACAGTTTCAGGGAAAATTGAGCAATAAAATTATTCATTAAAATCTGTAAAAATTTTAATAGTGTTTACAGATATTCCTAAATTTTCTTGGAATAAACTGCGGTACATAGTGCTTTAAGCACTTCTTTCCCTGTTTCTAATTTTAATTCCTTTGATGTGATTTTGTTAAAAAAATAGTCAATCAATTACTGTTACCTTCAATTGTTTAGAAATATTTCTGAAAATTTACTTAACATAATAAAAATTAACAAGTTTTCAAATATAAGTCATTTCATTGTTTTCTTTTAAAGTAGCAGCCATAAAAATATTTTTGCAGAAATTAACTCTCAAGAATGAAACCAACTATATTTAAAACTGCTACTTTCAATTATCAACACATAAAAACTAAGGATAGCCAATATTTTAACTCATTCATCTATTTGAAAAAAAAATCGTCAGTATCCATTGATTTCTGAAACATGCTTTTCTCCTATCTGTCTTTAATTAAAAAAAAAAATAAATAAATTGATATTAAAATTGCTATGTATGTAAATTTATTCCAGAACAAAAATGATGATGATACAAATAAATTCTTATAAAATTTTTAAACTTTTAACCACTATCAAATAAATGTTTTCTGGAAAATTTCTAAGTGTTCATTCACTTATGAAAACTAACTGTATCTGTATAAAACACCAATGGAAAATTTTTAAACAAAAAAGATTTTCTTATGTAAACGATACATCATAGAAAATTGTTTATTTATTTTTCATGAATGCAAGTAAATATAAAAAAATATCTTTTTCGAATTTACATATATCAGAATAGCATTTTCTGATAATTCAAGAACTACTAATACAACACACCCCAGAACTGAATAAGTAAAAACAGTCGGTCCTCTTTTAATACAAAATTTAATTTTGAATCCTTATAAAAAGAAAAATTTTGGATTAAGTAAATCTAAAATTTGGAAATCCAATAAAGTATTTTATGTGCTGCAAATGTCACTACTGAGGAGCAAAACTGCACAGGTTTTTGAATTCATTGTACAATTGTTAGAACAATCAACAACCTTCAAGTTGTTAGGAATAAAAATAAAAGTAATTTTGATACCCGATCTTCAATAATTGTTGGACTATTAAGCAGATCTCCAATTCATATTGGTGAGTTTGTAATGATACTTCACTATCAAATGATCACATCACGGTGACTAGATTTTAATTCATCTTTAAAAAAACCATGATTTCTCAAATGCACCATTATCCAGCATCACCAATTTGTTGTCAAAGAAAAAAAAAAAAAGATTAAAAATATTTTGAATATTCTGGCCAATTTGCTTCAAGCTACGGTGACCAACATAGTATTGAACCTGAACCAGGTTGTAAATAATGATGATGGGCAGCGCATAAAGTACACATTGTTGTGTTGACTGTCATTTATAAACATGTGTTTGTTAATTGTGAATTTTAATCCTAGTAATATATTTTGGAACTTTTTTTTGCAGCACATAAAATCAACTCCTTTTAATCCATTATTTTTAATTTCAAAATGAAACGTTCACGATTACTCTATATGTACATTCACTATAAGCAGTCCTCAATTTCTCCTCTTCCTGACCCTCGAGATCCGCCATTCATCAGGTTTCTCGTACTTGTTGTAGAGTGGTTCCAGGTGCAGCTGCTTCTTGTGTTTGCTCAACTTGGTGCGATCTGCCAGTTTGTAGAAGGCAGGTGCAAACTCCACCATCCACTTTGGGTCAACGGTTGTCACCTCACGCATGTACTCCTTGGTTGTCTGCACCAGCTCATGGTATACCACCCTTTAACAAAACGAACAATGCATGTCAGAATAGTGCATCGAGAAAATGGTTGACTTGGGTAATCATTATGAGATCGGATAATATGAGGCACATTACTAAAAAGTGCGATTATTTATAAATTCTAAATGATAATATTACTTCAGCAGCAAATACCTATTTTTCTACGTAGTCAAACGCTACAAAAAATCTTCAGCATAAAAAATATTAGTCTTAACATGCAAGTGAATCTAAACAAACCGTCTGTATCCTCCAAATAGGAAAGCATATATCTGTTGTATTTTTAGCACCACATCACATCTAACAAAAGCCAAACTCTCTGTGGGTTTGATTTAATTACCTTTTCAATACATTAATATTGTAATGATTCAGAAATTTTTTGAGTTCATCTTATTACAATATAAACAATGGGCAGAACATTAATTAAGTGTTTGCTACAAGACATTATCTTTTTATGGATTGTTTTTATCTATCTCATGAAGAGAGCATCATAAAATTTAACTACATTACATTTTCTGTAACACATTCAATAATGTATGAAATCTATCTTCTATATATTTTCCATTCCTTTTTAGTCTACTCACGGTCTTCACTATTTTTTTCGTTGTTTCTCTTATTAATGTAATGATCAATTAGAGATTGTGTTAATAATTGAAAGTAGCAGATGATAAAGGTTGTAACATTTCTTTTAGTTATGAATTTTTCAATAGCAGTTGCTAGTGATCAAATGAGGCAAGGAGTGTTTGCATGTATTTATTTGGATGTTTGTAAAGAAGATTTTTACCTCCTTTTTTTTAAAAGATGAATGACAAGAGAGAATTTGTTTCTATTACATATTTTGGTTGGGATTTAAGAGTTTGTAAGTTATTACTTTCCCCAATTTCTTAATGAAACCACAACTGGGTAATTTGAGATAAAGCAGCAGAAGGTATTAATAAATAAAAATAATTAATTATAGTAAAATAATCGCAAAGCATAAATCTCAAAGTCAATCAAGGGATATGATTAATCAGATTTAGAAAAATTATGGAGGGTTATATGGTAAGTATGAATGGTTCATAAAAGTATTTTTGTTAGGGAATACATACCATTCTGGTTGTCGGTGGAAGAGAGCACTAGAGGGGTGGATGTAAATTACTTGTCCATCTACAAGGGTACGATAGCCATCCTGAGGATCCTTCTTAGCAGCATTCCTAAAGTAACCACTGCAAATAGCCTTCTGGATCCTAGCAGTAGTCTTGCCACAAGAAACTACATCCAGCTTATGCCTGTAAAAGTAGAAATCATTTGCAATATAAAGTAAATTTTAAAAGTTAAATTTTTTTTTTTGCTATTAAATTATTTTTCAAAATATAGATGAATTTCTAGAAAAATACACTATAATTACATAAATAAAAATGTTTTCTATCCAGAAAATTACACTTCTGAATTTATCTTTATAATCAAGAATTGCATGTTGAAATTGTTAATTTATCAAAAAGATGGAGCTCTAAAATGTTCAGAATTATTAATATATAACATGAAAAATAATAATTATGCATATATAGAAGATACTAATGCTGTGTAATAAAAAGATGTTAGAACATTTTATTAAATTCTATTTAACAAGACTTATTATTCCTTTAAAATAATAAAAATGAAAAATTCAGAAATATTTATATAAAATAATCACCCTGAACTATTTGGCACATTGAAATTGCAAATTTGTCACTTCCACACTGATTATAAAAATATTAATAATTAATTTATGATTTTTTTAAAAAGAATATAAACTTTAAGACTTTATATTGAACCTTAAACAAGATATTTAGAATAAGTCTAATGTTATTTTTCAGCAAAAGTCTATTCAGTATTTTAATAATATAATAACTAATATAAACTTATGAAATAAATAAAAAATATGCTATTAACAATATGGAATAATAATGATAATTGTAATCATTATTATCAATAATGATAATAATAATCCTCATAATGAATATATATACTCATATTTTCGCCCTATAAAATTTCAATATTGAACAAATAGCTTTGAAAGACTCTTTTTTTGTAGTAAATATATATATATTTTTTTTTTTACTAATTTAATAATCATTGGACCTCATTGAATTATTGATCTAAAAACTTATACAAAAAAAAAAAATAATCCATTGATAAAAGTTGCAATTATATAAAAATGGCAAGTTACTCAGTAAGTGATAACATTTATTTACAAGTCATCTTTTTGAAGAACTGCAACAGAAAAATTTTATATCTTTTATGATTAACAAGACAATTTACTACATTTCATTAAACCCAGAAAATTTTAGGCACTTTAGTAGCATTTTGTAGAGACAATTCAATAAATATATAAATAATTGATAAATTCTATTTGTTAGTAATGTTAGATATTTAAATTTACATTCAATATAAATAAATTCAATACAGGCCCCCTTTAGATTGGGGTCAACTAAAATTTGATATAAGAAACACTTTAATGTTTCTTACAAACATATTTGTATAGAAAATAAAATAACTTGATTAACAAATTTCTTGCTGCACATAAAAGAATGTTACATCTCAATCTCTTGCAGATGAATGGCATTGTCTCTAAAACTTTTTAACAGCGTGCACACGCACGCACACAGAATACAAAGAACCTTATAAAACTGGTAGAGATTTTAAACTTTTCTTTACTTCAGTAATGAACTTCACCTGTCCATAATTCCCAGTAACTGCTTTATGAACATCTTGGGCACGTTTCAAAGTTCGTACTGTACAAAATTATCATAGCACCATGCATTAGAGAATTTGTTGTTTTTCCAAGAGTTATACACAGCCAACAGAGTCAGATGATCACCCTCAGGTTGGTTGAATTTGCCCTTCTTTTGATCTGCAATAGCTTGTTTATCCTGAAAAATAATTTTTAAGAAACTTTTATAATTTGACAATATAAATATATATATATATAAAGTATAAGAAGTAATATAAAAAAATTAATTCAAATTATTGTTTTAAAGGATGGAGGCTTGTATATTTAATATCAAATTAACTTTTAAAATATGCATTTTTCAAGAATGAACTATTTGTTTAAAGAAAAAAAGTCATTTACTCAAGGAAAAAGAAAAGTAGAATTACTTTTGGCCTGTAGAAGACATTTTGAACAGACAACATAGAAACAATGGTGAGTATTTCTTCACTGCAGGCTAGATGGACTGACATGATGAGCATCTTGGAGAGATTAGGCTCCATGGGAAATTCTGTCATCTAAAAGGAAAAGAAAGCTACCATGTAATTAACAGTTCACAGATCACGAGGAAATAACGATGATATGATATATATCTTATATGATGATATAAGATATATATATGACTGATAAATTATGATCTACAATAAATGATGAGAACAAAATTCATTCATACAAGTATCTCTGGAAATTTTTATTTCATTTTTCAAAAACTGAATTTTTAAAAATTTAATTAATTTATAATCAAATATTAACCAAAAATGTATAGATTGAACAAAAATTCATACATGTTGGAAGGTATGCAAACCAAAGAACATTAATATTAAAGTAGAATGTTAAAACATGTCATACCTTTTCCCTAGACGAGTGAGTAATCCTTCATCATCCAATGCACTCAAAGAATGTAGCTGTTCCAAGGCTGCTATAACAGACTGTTGGAGAAAATTAAAGGAACATTTGGGTTATAAATTAACATAAGTATATATATCATAACATAAACCTATAATCTGCTTCAATCTCATATCAAAGTTCTTAACTGAATATTTCAAACCAACTTTAAGTTAAACTAATCAAAATTTATATTTCACCAATAACAGAAAAAGCTGAGATAACATAATCCAAGCACTATAATTAATAGATTGATGAATGCCAAAATACGATTTATATTTACAGCTAGCATTTGAAATTAGAGCAAAACATTTTTTGAATTTTCTAAAACTTTACTATAGACTATCTAAGAATACGCTTTCAAGAATTGTTCCAAATTCAGTTAAGAGAAATAAAATCATGAAGAACAATTCTGAAGAACAATCAAGATTTTTGTACCCTAAAAAATGTTTATTATCAAATATATTACAGAAACAGGTCATTTAAAATTTTGCCTTTTTACAAAAGAATGCACTCGATAATATACATAGTAACAAAATTGGATTTCCATAATTTGCAAACTTTCTGTTTGGTTCTGGAAGTTTTTATTTTAAAATTTAATTTTTCCCCTATTTATTTAAAATTTCCCTTACTTTCCCAGTTTTCAGGTTGAGAGTGGCCATTATGAGTTACGATCATGAAATTTCATTAAAATCCACCACCAGCCTTAAAATATTTATTGAAATATCATGAAGCATCTGTAAAAAGCTTACTTCTGGAGGAGGTGCATCCATGAAATCAAAGGACAGCAAGTCATTGATTCCCATGGCTTTTAGCTGCAGGACAGTGTGAGCGAGGTTTGTCCGCTGGATTTCAGGCACAGGAGTGGTTAGCATCTCGTCCCTGTAGGATCGCTCTGTGTAGAGACGATAGCATTTGCCAGGACCTGTTCTTCCTGCTCTACCAGCTCTTTGCTTTGCTTGGGCCTAATAGAATAATAATTTTGTATAAAATAAAATTATATATATATATATTTTGAAAAGGAGACTTTTAATAAAATGGAAATTAAATAGAATAAATAATTTTATTATTTTACATTACTTGGATAAATTTGAGAATAAACTTTGGCCAACTGGCTTTGAAGCAATATTCATTTGTATTAAATTTAAGTATTATTAATGCACTATACAAATATATTTTGAGGAATAGGGAGGAATACTTAATTATACATTTCAATGGAGGAAAATTGAAATTAAATTACCTAATATCAGTATTATATGATAAAAAATATCCATTTAGCCAATCTAACAACAACTAAGGAGTAGCTGAAATATCTATCATTTCATCCTTTTAAATAGGATTAGTCAAGTTTAAAGAGGGTTTTCTTTCAAGTCAGCCACATTTACACTCCTAGCAACATGCTTACTAATCCATTCAAATATTACTTCCATAACATAGAAATTTAAAGTATATAGATTATAAGAGTATTTATAGAAAAAGATTAGAAAAGCTAACCTGTGAAATGGGTATTACAACTAATGAGTCCATTCCAGTTTTAGAATTATATACATTCTGTTTAACAAATCCAGGATCCACGACATAATAGATTCCATCAATTGTCAAGGATGTTTCTGCAATGTTTGTAGCTATCACAACCTAAACAAATTTAAACATTCACTGATTCAGATAATGCTAAAAGAAATTTATTTTTATGAAAATATTTTAATAGAATGCTAGTATATTATTATTTATACTGAATTATCAAATTGATTTTCTTAAATCCCCAATAAATTTGTCAAAAATATTTAAATTAACAATCATAGTAAAAAAAAAAAAAATAATAATAATTATCATAAAAAAAAAACAACCAAGTATTTTATGAAATTAGCACTATGTGAAGGATATCAAAAATTTATTCATTTCTTCTAAATTAGCTTATATAAATGAATATACATAATTTAATTCAAAACCATTTCTCTTTCTAAAAATAAACATTAAATAAATAAATAAATATCTTCCCAAATTTTAGGTAAAAGGAATTTTAATAATATCAACTATATCAATGATAAATATTTTAGAGAAACCTTGCATGTATATAAATTCAATTATGAGAAATGAACAAAAACAATACTCTAATTCATTATGTTTATCATTTTTCATAACCTTATTTAGTAATTCTTTTCATTGCACTTATTACTAAATTGATTCAAATAATATTTTATATTAATTATTCTATATAAGACCTATTAAGTTAGTCAAACATACTTTTCTAGAACCAGAAGGAGTTGGTTCAAATATTCGAGTCTGTATTTCACTAGGAAGAGCTGAATAGACGGGTAAAATAATAAGTTCAGGAACTTCAGGTCCCAAAGATTTCATTCGTTCATATAAAATTTCGCAAGCTGTGTCAATTTCTTCCTGACCCGTGAGAAATAACAAAATATCACCTAGAAAAAAATAGTGAATGACTAAGTAATCCTAAAAAATTAAACTACAATATGTTTTGAAAACTCCCTATAAAAACAATGAGAGACTATACACATAGGAATATATATCTGCAAATATAGTTGATACTACATGGAAATGTTTGTAGTCGGAACAAAGAACTTTCTTATTTAAGTTTTTTTCTGCATTATCTAATGAATGCCGAATTGAATGCCGAAATGAATGCCGAGTTGGCAGACATACACTTTGTGTATGATTTAGCAGATGGAAATGAGGTATTTGGCAGATGATAGGCAAAAGGAACCCAAAAAATTGATATGTACCTCATATGTTTGCATATGTTCCCTAGAAATTCTGTGATTATATTGTGTGTAGTGTATGGCATTCATAAAAGGCCAATTATTGTTAATCGATAGAGATTCAAAATAAATATGACTAGAAAAGTAGAAGATTGAACTTACCTGGTGGCTCTGTGAGATGTATTTGCATGACAGTAATCAGAGATGCATCCAAATAATCATTTTCTGGCTCTTTGGTATACAAAATTTCAACTGGATAAGTTCGCCCAGGAATAGTAAAAATAGGCTACAAAAATAATTAATTGCAGATATACACATTAAAAAACAAATGAAAAGCATCTTTAACAAAGCTAAAAATATTAATGAATTTTTATCATGAAAAATTAAGAATAAAGTAATTACAATATTAATTTTTCGAGTATAAGATATGTATATGTATTCTTTTAAGCATAGAATAAATTTCATTTGATAACCAGATATGAAGTCTTCTATTTCATATGATTTTATTTTATTAAAGAAATGTTTAAGACATTTTAGTCTAATACCAAATTAAAAATATATCAATCAAAATATTTAAATACTATTATGATGACATTACAAATAATTATGATGAATTTCAAATAATTTTTAGCATTTAAATAATTAATCTAATGACTATAATTTACAATAATAAAATAATTAAATAAATATTTCTAACAATATTTTAAAAAACAATCATGTAACAGAAAAAAAAAATTAATTTAGCTAAAAATCTCAAACATACATCTATTAATCAGAAAAACTCAAATATAATTATAGTATGTGAGCACATAACCAAGGAAAACTTACTGCCTCATAAAAATATTGTGAAAATTTAACAGCATCTAAAGTTGCAGAAGTAACAATGAGTTTCAACTCTGGTCGTCTTTTTACTGCCTGAAAATAAGAAACAATAATGTAACAATACTAGATACAAACACACTAGATGAATCTACTCCATATTTCATCACCAATGTTTATTAAAAACGCCAGCAATAATAAATAGCAAACTTATATTCTGTTACGTAAATTAGAGGTTTCATTTGATTTAAAAAAATTTTATTGAAAAATTCTATATTTTTTCATTTTTAAGTAAAAATATTTAATTTCTAAAATAATTCATAATTCATTATATATTATATTGCAAAAACGAAACCAAGTTTAACATTGTATATTTGCTTTATTTTGATGCTATAAACAATAAAGTAAAAATAAGGGTAAATATTTATTATCTTTGATATTGAAAACAGAGGTAAGCAAATGAAAATTATGAACAAGTATATTAAAATAATATTTCATAAATAGATCTGAAGATGCCAAAATGACAATAGAATAAAAAAATGACCACTCTTAAAAACATGTAAGAGGGTATTTTTAAAACTTTTCAACCACAATAAAAAAAAAAGCAAAAATAATTTATTACTTGTAAGCAGAGATGGCACTGGTTTTGATATGTAATAACTTGGTTCAAAATCAATAAGCAAGGCTGAACTGAAGATTTCTGAACCTGTGCCAATGATAAGGAAAAATTTGTAGGTTGAAAAATCCATCCAATGGTTTCAAGGAGGAGGGTGGAAATCCTCCAGATTACACTCTGGAGAAGTTTATTCCAAATTATGAAGGCACAATGTGGGTGTAGTGTAGCAGGTTTCCCATGATGCATCTTGGATAAACTGTTCCAGTAATGAATGACTTCAGGTCAAAGTGCAAGCATTTGGAAACAATATTATTTGTAAATAATGATTTAAACTTGTTCTCTTACATATAAAGAAATAAAAACTTCAAAAACAATACACTGATGTTTTATGAGATGTTCAGAGAATTAATAATTATAATAAAAATATTATCTAATTTTTTTTTTATTTTACAAAACATAAAAAATATATAAACAAATACTAATTTAAACATTAAATTAGTTTGGCCTTGTTATAGTTAAATTAGTCTATTTTTAAAATAATTCAAAAATTGTACTTCTCACTAAAAAACCCCAGTAAATTCCAATTTAGAAAACATACATTTTTCAGCAAACCAAACAAGACATCTGTGTTAATGGTCCTCTCGTGTGCTTCATCCAGCATCACCACAGTATAGCTCTTCAGATCTGGATCAACTAAGCATTCTATCAGCAACATACCTTCTGTCATGTATTTGATGACAGTTTCAGGGCTAGTGCAATCTTCAAAACGGATGGAGTAGCCTACCTACAGAAGGACAGAAAATAATAATACGGATTATCACCACTTACTTTTATTTTAAACATTATTAATTTAAGTTTCTTTGAAAGAGAGATTAGCTTAAAATAATTACATACACTTCATCATTAAAATAATATTTATTTTATTTAAAATGATATACTATGTAAAAAAAAAAATTTTCTGTTGAAGGATGTCAAATGAAAAATTGTGCTCATTTTCAAGTGCAAGTGCAGAAAATGATTAAATACAATAAAATGAATAAAATTTTAAAAACAGGGATGAAAAGTTTAAATATTTTATAATTAGTAAAAATATTTAAACTTTTCATCCCTGTATTTAAAAAATTAACAGTGGATGCAAAAATAATGAAGAATTTTGGAAGTAGATTTCTATGAAAATCAGAAATTTTCACAAAACAGATGATTAAAATTTTCAAACCAACAAATGGTTATTCCTTTAATCTGTTGTCGATCACTAAAATGAACACTTTATTACAAACTCTAATACTTTAACTGACTAACTGAAAAAATATCAATCAACTTTTCTCTGTGCATCATCTTGAAAATAAGAAATTAAAACTAAACAAAACTGTTGTTTCACATTTTTAAAGCAAAATGAATCACATAAACAATAATTACATTAACCTTTTCCACTTAACTGTATTTAAAAAGAGATGCTTATTTTTCATCATCAGCAACATCAGAAAAAGCCTCAAAAAATATTTACCATGAACAAATGCATACAAAATCCGGGTTTTAAACAAACTCTATTCTGAAATTTTTTTCCTTTATTTTACTTTTATCTTTTCTTATTATTACCAGAAATATTATATATCTAAAATGAAATCTGCCCATTTAAACATAAACATGTAAAGAATATAAGAAAACAATAGTAATTAAACTTATAATCATTACTTTAGGTTAGTTTACTTCTTATTAAAGCAATTTTCTAAATTTCTTTATAGTTTATAAATAAATCTACTTTAGATGAAGAATTTTGTATCTGTTAATACTTAATGTACATAAATTATTAAATCATTATAGTATGTTAATTCTTGTAGAAAAACATACAGTATGCATCATGAAAATTTTTTTTAACTTGAAAACTTACTTCTTGTCCTAAACGACAACCAAATTCCTCAGCAACTCTTTTGGCGACAGACATGGCAGCCACACGCCTGGGCTGTGTGCACCCTATCTTTCCCCTGGCTGTGAACCCTGCCTCTGAGAGATACTGTGTCATCTGTGTAGTTTTTCCTGATCCTGTTTCACCAATCACAATTAGGATCTGATTGTCAGTTATAGCCTAAAATTAAAGGATTCAACATGCCTTTTGATCGAATATCAAATGTAAAATTTATATTATTAGAGCAATTATATTAAAAATGTGAGAAATAATTATTTTACTTTCCTTTAATTAAGAAGGAATGTTTTAATTGTAGAACTATTAATTCATTCACAACAAATTTGAAGATGGAAAAATTATTAAATTAAGAGAAAAGGAAATTTTCCTTTAAATAAGTGTTATTTACAAAGACATAAGTTTTTAAAACCCTTGACATTTTTTTAATAAAGTATTCTTTGTAGAAAAAAGATTGGAACTAGTAAAATAACATAAGACTTAATTACACTTCGAAATGAAACTATCTTATTAAGATTAAATGTTATAAAGATACACATTAGCAATATAATTAGCCTAATGAATATATATTATTTTAAATCTTATATAAAATTTTATACATGCAATGCATATAATCAAATGTTGAAATTGATGAAATTATTTTTATAACACAGATTATATAACAAGTATATTTAACTAAATTAAAATTAAAATTTTTTTTTTTTTATTTGATTTATATAAAATCTGTTGTAATGCATTCTTTTTAACACCTTCCAAATACTAACTATTTATTAACTATAAAAGAATTTGAAAGGTTAAATGTTTTGTATAAAAATATTTATTGACTTCATCATTTATACTTATTTTAAAAATGTAATTAAACTTATACATATAATAATTAAATTGGATTTAAAAAAATTGTTAATTTTTTAACTAAAGCTAAACATTTATTTAATAAATGCACTTGAAAATAATGGCTGCATAAGTACAGCAAAATTTAAACTCTCCACTTTATTTTTTTCCTCTAGTTACCAAATTTACCTTTACGATAAATAAGTTCAAATGTTAATTTCAAAAAAACTAAATATCAAAACAATTTTTAATAAATAAAGGTCTTCCTTTGGAATAAATAAAAGCATGGAGCAGCAACTATGCAACTAAAATAATACTTTTTTTATAATATAATACAAAATGGTAACAAAAGAATTTGGTCTAATTCTTGTAAATTCATTGATTGTGAGGTTGATACTCGTTCCAAGTTTGTTAGAAAATGATTCCATAGAGACCTTTCTTCACAAGATGGAAATAATATTCGTAAGTCCTAGGATTGTTCTTTCTTTGCTCAGGAACATAATAGCCAAGACATATAGCAGATATCATGCCAATGAATTACTATAATCAAAGGCAAATAAAATGGTTATGCAATTTCTGAGAGAAAATAAAAATAAACCAAGTGTTAATTTAATACCATTACATTCATTACAATAATACCATTACATTCATTACAATAATACCATTACATTCATTGATAATATGCCCATTGTAGCATATCTCAAAACAAGCCAATAAAGCCAAAGAGAAGCCACTCCCCCTCTGCAGTTAAGGATCCTTGACTGGTCTGTTTTTATCTTATGTAATCTTTATGTGTACTAATTACTGATACTATGGACAGCTGACTGTAGTTTTACAATTGCTGCAACTTTTTAATACTTTTATAAGATCTGCAATTTGGTTTCATCATATTTGCTTATCATGATCTGTCATTTGTACAATAAATCATTACTTTTTGTCATATCACAATGAAACTATTGCTTGACATAGCAGTATTCCAGATATCTAACACTAACTTATTTCATTTCTTTTACAAATTATCTGCATATTGTACAGATTGCCTTAAGGGTGATAGATGTATAAAGATGCTTTATAGTGAAATTAATGAAAAATCAAGTGAAGTAAAGGAGAAATAGAAACAAATTTTTTTTTTTTTTTTTTTTTTTTAATAAAACAGAATCAAATACTTTAACAAGATCATCTTTCAATTTGTAGATAGGAAGACTTTGCCTCTGCTCTAAAATGGTGAGTTTTGTCTTTTTACCATAAGATGCTTTGGAGCCCCCGCTTATGTGTTTCTTCCACTCAGGAAGATCTTGAGTGGATAGTCCAATGCCACGCATGTTTGCTGCAAGGGTTCGACCTTCAGCTACAAAAAAGAAGAGAGAAAAATAATGAGGAAAGTAAAAATTACTTTTTTACTCCTACAATTTTTTTTTTTTTTTTCATTAGATTACACACACACACACAAGAAGTTTATGTAATATTCTATTCAAACAGAACAGTGCTTCTTGTTAGAAGACAGCATAGTATAATGAATTTAGAATATTTTTAAAAGATGAGAGTGGACTAAAAATTAAGCATTGAGAAAATGACAAAAAAAAAAAAGTTAAATAGCCATAACGGAAAATGTTACAGTAACTCAAAATAAAAAATTGAAAACAAATTACAAAAATTTATTGGACAGCAAATTATAAAACGGCATTTAATGTTACAGGTACTCTATGTTTTCTGACCATGATTGAGTAATAAACTAAAATAATGACTGAATTTAAAAAAAAAAAAAATTTTTTTGAAGAATGTATTTATTTTATATTCAAAATAAATACATCTTATTAAGGTTGAAATTCTAATAAAAATCCCATTTTAATTTTATTTGAGATCAAAAGGCATCAGTATTTTATCATTAGTATTATTATTATTTTATTTTTTTTTTTGTAAATACATAGTATTAATTCAGTTTATTATTGTTTTGAAACATTTCTTAGATGGATACCTAGTAAATTGATAAGAATTAGATAATTAGAGAAAGTTAGTGCAATTAATAAATTTGAAATTTATCACACAACAAGCAAAAATTTCACAAAAATGACAATATCTGTTAAATTAAATACAAAACAGGAGATTAATTATTAATTCCCTAATAAAATTCACAGGTTTTTCACAGAAGATGGGGATGGTTAGAAAATCCCAATTACCATCTGGCAGAGGATCAATCCAATGCTTGTCCAGGCTTGCAGGAATAGAGTCGATTTCTGCTTCTCGCTGTTGCTGCTTTTGTTCTTTTCGCTCTTTGGCCAGTGCTGACTGCATCATGGCAGCCTGAGCAAGGGATCCATCTGGATTCTGAAAATACAATGAAATGTATTGTAATGATATTTAATGATTTAAATTGAATCTGCATGAGATATATTGTGTTGTAGCTTATATGATTTAATTGTTTGATCTTCAAAACATATTTTTATTATTATTCTTAATATAGTCTCATGATTAAGACACAGAAATGGTAACTTCCCTAAATGAAGACTTCTGATTCTAGAAAATTAAATTTGACTTTATTAAAGAAAGAAGGAAGTAATATGTTCAAAGAGACATACACAAATAATTGCCCTATATTTGCATAATATATATATAAAAAATTCATATATAGTTCAATATAAAGAAAAATTAGATATAGAATGAAAAAAATCACAACTGATAATCCTTTTTTGAATTAAGAATGAGTTATGTATCATTAACTTTAATTTGATTAAGCTTTCTGATGATGCTTTAATTAATAAAATCAAAGACAAAGCCATGATAGCTATCATCATATCGTATTGTTTTAACTTAACTGTAATCTTGAAAAAGCAAAGACCAATATTTAAAAAATATTACTAGTTGATGTTGAAATAAAATTTCTATTAACATAAATAAGGTTCTTATATCAACATAATAAGGTAACTAATATTTTAAAATAAAGTTTATGAATAAAAAATTTTCTTAATGTATATGATTAATACTATAAATAATTTGTTTTAAAAAAAATACTTTAGAAAAATTTGCATATTTTATTTTGTGCAAAATCTAAACATTGAAGAACATTATTTAAAAATTAAGCTTAATTCAAATACTTTCATGATCCTGACAGGACTTAAATCTTGCATCTTAGAATATCCATGTCCAGACAAGAAAGCAGGTTCATCTTCCACAAGTTCAATTTCAATATCATCATCTAAATGGAAGTACAAATAGCTGTATTAACAGACATAAAATAATTTTAAAAACTGTCTTATAAAGCATTAAACTTACTTACCATCATCTTCATCTTTGGGTAATAATCCAGATGTATCATCAAAATCAGGCAACTGAGATTTATCAATGCAATTTGCAGCAAGCATCTGAAAATATATAGTATTTTTTGAGTAACTAACATTAAAAACTAATAATTAAGCATTCCATCTTTATGAAATAATACTAATCTAATCAATTTTAATAAAATGAACATTTTAATTTAAAGATGTTCTCAAGTATGCTTGAAAGTAACATTCTCAACTCTATCATAATAATAAAGTTTGAAATAACACTATTTGCGAGAAATATTTAATATTACTATCTGCGGAATATAACACTTCATTAGTTAACTAAAAATTAAAATGTTAGAACAACAGAAATTCCTGAAAAATTGTATAGGAACAATCTATTTTTGAGAGTTTTTAGTTAACTATTATTAAAAAAAAAAAAAAAAACCAAGGTTTTAAGCTTGTATTCACTAGCAAAGAAAAAAACATTTTTTTTTTCAATATAAAAACAATTGATAAACTTTTTTTAATGACTTTTATAAATTTTTCATAAAGGATTTTCTTTCTAGAATATAGATTTAGAAAATTGTACATTTTTTAAAATTGTGATTTTTTAAAAAAGATATGTAATTTTAAAAAATGGAATATTGTAAAAATAAAAATAATAAAAATCCAAATGGATATTTGAATACACATACATTTAATAGATTATTTTAATTATAATTACAACATATATTTATAAGTTTTTAATGAAAGCACACCTGCTTTATTTCCCATCTTTCTGGAGATGAGATGCGCTGGACATGCTTTCTGGTAACCATATCACTGTCGCCCATTTTAGAGATAAAAGGTAAACTTGATGGTTGGTCTGGATTGCGGGTATCTTCAGTAGATACTTTTCTCATAGATTTAATATGAACCACACCTGGATTAAGATCTTCTCCAGTATCTTGATTTACATCCTGGAAAAAAGTTCAGATAAAAATATATTTTATAATTATTTTAACTAACAGTTGTATCATACTAAAAATATAGAATTCAATAACCAAAACTAAGCCTTATTAGGAATGACCTTTACGTGAAAAGATGATCATTATGTAGTAATCAATTCAAATTTGACATGATTTATAATAAGGCTCTTATATCAATTCTCTATAATGCTCTTATATATTTTATAAAAATTATCTATTGGTATGTTAATTAATTTGATTTACATGATAAGCATCTCAAAATTTAGAAAATTTAATTCAGTCATATAGGTAAAAACATATGTGCATAGAAGTTCATGCATTGTAAACAACAAATATTTTATTGTTATTTAATTTTTAAGATTTTGAAAAAATGTGCAATGGTTCAATTAAAGTATAGTAAAAGTTATTAAAGAAATATGATAGTTTTCCTTAAAACAAAATAAATTTTGTGACTTACACTTTTATTTAAAATTTAATTTTTCTAATTTTTTAAAAATTATCCATTGAAATGATTTATAGATTATCAAAGAAAACATTTATTTTATAAAATATTTTCTTGTATTTTTGTTGCAATATAAAATTGTTTTCTATGAAATTTTTGCAGGCACTCACTCCTGTTCATGTAAAATAAGAATAGACATTTTTTTTTGTTTATAAAAATTAAGAATACAAACTTATTATACATTCTTCACTATAAATGGTTTAAAAAAAAAATGGAATTTTAATTATTTAAATAAACTGAATAATCGAAGTTTTATTATTAAGTTTTCATTAAACGTGAAGATAGATTATAATTCATATAAATAAATCTATAAGATAAGTTTCTTTACCTTTTCAATTCCATTAAAATTTATGCAGCATATTAATTTTACTTGCAAAATTTTCAATCTCAAATGATTTTTTTTTAAAAATAAAATTGGTATGTTAGGTATTTATCAACCCTGTTTATAAAAAAAGAAAAAAATTAGCCACATCATTTGTAATACTTTAAATCAGTGTTACTTTAAATTCTACATATATGTGTTTGATATTAATATCTAATTTAGCTCAAATTTAAATGTAGCACTATTCAAATTCAAATTCTGTTTTTTATTTTAAAATTATAAACTAAAATTATTCTTCAAAGATTGTGATGTCCGAATAACAAACTGAGATTTACTGTGCTGATTATCACGTTGAAAATGTTTTTAATTTTTTTTTTTTCTTTCAAAAAGAGTGAAAAACAGATCCTTAACATTACAGGAACCATTGAAAATGATTCCTTTAAATTCCCCCTCCCCTCCAAGAACAAACCTGTGCCACTACATTTTATTTAATGTGAAAACCAAATTGCCACAAGACAATAATACTAATTCTCAGAATTGCTTTTGAATTTGTTTATTTTTATTCTGTCAATTGAATGAATTATCAATTAAGTAAGTTTTAATTATAATATTAAGAGATATAGCTTTCTTGACCTTCATGGATGCCCTTACGTTCTGCTCTCCATTATAGGTCATTTTTCCCTTTGTAAATAAAACCCAATATTGATTTGAATGATAATTAAAACAAATGAGCCATTTTAAGAATGTCTTATAAATATCTACCACCACTGTAGCTTCAAAATGACAAATCTTCAAAGGGGCAAAATGGCCTATAATGGGGGACAGAACATAAGGTATCTATGGAGGTCAAGAAGGCTATATCTCTTAATATTGTTAACCAATTATTTAAAAAATAATCATTAGAATTAAACTTACTTTCATGGATAAACTTGTTTTTTGGCCAGTAAATGAGAGTACTTTGACTTTGACATGTTGATCTTTTCGAACAACATCACCAACATTTGTAACATAGCCTTCTTTAAGTAGCTGGAAATGATTAAAAGTTGTATTGCCTATTTAAAATTTAATTTGTATACTAATTAATTCAATGTCAAGGACCAGCAGTATTTGAAAATATACACTTAATACAGAAATTATTTTTATGAATAAAGAAACATCTATTTAACACTTACAACAAATAATGTTAAATAATTTTAATGCACATACATTACATTGATTACAGCTCAGCATGAATTATGGCTAAATGAAACAATCAATAACAAATTATAGAAATTTTTTTAAAGCAGTCTAATATTCCTTTCCATAATATTTTATAAGTATGTATATTTATTTCATATTTTTTAAACAGAAAATATTAATGGCCATTCAAAATATTAATGTACTTAAATGTATAAAAATACATGTAAAGAATATATTGTTCAAAATTAATGTTCCAATTTCCACTTCAGAAAAAAAGCTTTATAACACATTTTTATTAAATATATAAATAAAAATGATATAATGAATAAAATGGGATTTATAAGTATGCATTTTAAAAGTAGAAAAATAAAAAGCAAATATAAATAAATAAACTAAAACAAAAAAATCTACAAATTTAAATTTATTCATCATGGTTTTAGAAAAATATAATATGAATACATGTATGAATATTAATTACTTGAGATATATGAACTAACCCTTCCCAGCGTTTTCGTAAGCCTTCCAGCTGAACAAAACATCCAAACTGCATTATATTTGTAACTTTTCCATTGTAAATCTTAAAAGAGATTTATAAATAATAAAATGTAAGTCTTACATTTGATAATTTTATTAAATTTAAAAAAATAATTATCAATAAACAATAAAAATATTGATCTAGATGTGTATCTATAAAAAATTTAAAAGGTAGGCAGACATTTTAACTTTTTGTATTCATAACGTAGGTTTTTAAATGATTTTAATATTCAGGAACAATTAGTTGCATAACTGAAGTTATATAAGGATATAAAAAATTGAAACAGAACAAAATGTAAAAGATGTGCACAAGGAAAAAGAGTATAACAATTCTATAGTATACATGAATAATTTAAAAAAAAAAGTTAAATTTTGTCACATCAACTTTTTAAACAATCCTTAGAAGCAAGTCTATATTTATATAAAATTATTGTCTCCTTAGTTAAATACTTTTTTTTTAAATATATACTTTTGGTGTTGTACATAATATTGAGTAAGAGGGAGTGTTACAAAATATATTTATTGTAAAGTTACTATAATTTTATATATAATTTCTATTCATATTATATATAAGCAACTTCAATTTAAAACTGATTACTACAATATGGTTTTGCTCTAACATACAATTTGCTTTATGAATTGGAGAATTTCTCTTATATTACATTTCTACAACACTGTATGGTTCTAACATGCTTTTAAATTAATGGTGATCAATAGAGATGATGGAAAAATATCATGTAACATATGTAAATATTTATGCTTAGTATTTATCTTAATATATATCTAGATTAAAAATTTAAATTAAAATTTTATAGATTTTGGAACTAAGTCCTGTTTTTTGGTTTTATAATTTGAATTTGTATAATAGTGAATTTGATAGTCTTGTAATACAGAATTACACCTGGAAGATCAAACAACTTGAACAATCAGAAAAATTATATATATATATATAACTTGCAATGAAGCAACATGCACACACATAATTGAAAAATATTAATCCTATGAAAGTAATGAAATGAATTTCTTTAACATTTATATTTTTTAAAAATTTATTATACATTAATATTCTAAAATTAAAATATTTATTGTAATAATTTTTATTGTCTATTAAAATAATTTTTATTGAATAGTTGCAAAACTCTTAACATGAGTGTGTGTCATCATCGTGATACAATATATTTAACGTGGCTTTTTAAATTTTAGAGACATTATCATACTTAGGAATTCAATAACGTTTTAAGTATATAGAACAAATCAACACCTAATCTATAAACATTAATATCTATAAGTTATGATTTTCTAAATTTATTTTGTAACTAATTTCCCGTCGCATCACCGTTTGAACTATTTTTCCTTTACAAAATAGAAATCTAATCAAACAGGAAATTAATATCAAAAGTAAAATTATTTTTTTGAACGTTATTAATTTTTGAAAGAGGCACTAATAGTTATTAACAGTTATTAAAAACTGAGTTGCACCTGTAAAATTATGAAATAAAAGTCTAGAAATTCGAAAAACTGTACAAAATAAACAAATATGAATATGCAACATACTATGTAAAAGGATATATATAAGTTTTAGTTTCACTTAAACATTAATAATTTGCAAAATATATGGAATAACATTTGCATCAATGCTAAAATAATTATTAAATAATCTAATTATTACAAAACTAACTCACTTGACCCACAACTGGTTCAGTGGACAGAGGTTCTGCTCGCTTAGATCTGCTGTCATGGTAATGATGTCTGTGGCCTCTTCTTGAATGGGGAGACAAGGATCTGGATCGGGAATGATGACTCTTTCGGATGTCTCTCTGAGGAGATGATGGGTTCGAATAGTTACTTTTCCTGCTGCGATGTGGTGATCGAGACCTTGATCTAGATTTCCTTTTTCTGTGATGGCTTCCACTGGAATGTTTTTTACTAAAAATAAAAGATGAACACAAATACAGATGCATGTTATAGACTGAATTTAGAATGGTTTAGTATTTGCATACATAAGATAGTATGCTAGTTTTTGAATTAATCAGTTCATTTATACTAAAACATGCCAAGCCATGAAATTTTCTCATGGCAATGACGATAATCCGCATGATAAATATATAAGCCCGAAAGTTTGTTCAGTTTGTGTATATAATGCAAATGGCATTCAATCAAATTAATTAAAATTATTAGATAAAAATAAAAATATTTTATTTGTATAAGTGTTGTTAAGTATTTCATAAACATTGTATCTATTAAAACAACTGAAATATTTTTCAAAGTTATATTTTATTCTGTGCTTCTTAACAGAATATAGCTACACAAATCTTAAGCTACAAAGACAGTTGTTTGAGTATTATTTCAAAGATCTTGAAATGCTGCAATATGAAATAATGAAAAGCTAGTTGCAAGTTCAAGCTGCATATTTGCTTATTAAATGTGGTCACAGAACAATATGAATAAAAGGTGAAACTTATATTTATCAAAAAAAGGCATACAAAAAAAGAATTATAAGTTAAAATGAATTAATTAATGTCAGATAAAAACTAAATTTATAATATAAATATAAAAAAAAATTAATGGAGAAGTATCATACTTTGTCCGTGGGGCTAATGCTTCAAGTTCAGCAATGGCTGCTTCTGCTATTTCTTCATCAGAAAATTCTGTAAATTATTAAAAAGTCTTTAATACAAACTAAAATTAACACAAAAATAAAATACTTTAAATTAAACTAGTTGTTAATGTTTTAACAGGAAATGATATATGTACACACACACACATACATACATACATACATACATACATACATATACACACACATACATATATATACACACACACACACACACATATATAGATAGATATACACACAAATATACATACATACACATACACACACATATACATATACACACACATATAGATAGATATACACACAAATATACATAACATACACACATATATATATATATGAAACAATATTTATTATTGAAGAAATTATGCATACAATTACATGCACACACAAATATAGTTTAAGCATTGCATGATTTATAATAGCTTACAATTTCCTCACTGTCTGAAATAGCTAATTCAGGATGTTTTTCATTTAACTTTTCTAATTCAGAATTTCCATCTTTTTTAAAACCTCCGTCATCCTTTTTTAGAGAAGCCTCTTTGGGCTTCATTTGCTGAATTTTTCGTAACAAGTTAGAAATGAAAGAGTCCTGCAAAAATTCATGCAAACTCTTTTAGAATATTAGAACTTAAAACAAATACTTATAAATTAAAAATTAATGAAATTCTAAAACTAAGTAGATTACAAATTTATATTTGCAGTTCTAATAATAATTGCTTAATTTAAATATTATTTTCAAATATTTAATAAATAAATCAATATTAAATATTAAAAGATTTAATTATTAATAATATGATTTTATTTTCATAAAGATAATCGTAAAAAATACATTGTTTAAAATATGTATAAATTTAATTTTTGAATGAAATTATATTTCTTGAATACCATAATACCCATACTTCAATTCATGTAATAACAATAAAAATAATATTTTAAAATGCATTAATTACAAAAAAAAATGACAACATAGATAATGCAATTGTTCAACATCTTTAATATGGATAAATATTTTATTTTATATTATAATAAATTTGAAGTATTTTATGCTGAATATATAAGAAATTTGCTGCAATAACTAAAAGCTTTGTTAAGATTATTATTAAAATTAATAAATTATACTCTAATTAATTAATAATGGAAAAATATATTCTTACTGTAAATTCAGCTCCATTGTCCCCGAGTGCTTTTTTAAATGCTTCAAAAGTATCATTTTTTTCAGCTAGGTTAATTATGAATTCAGCTAGGAAAAAAAGTTGTAATTTTATTAATTAATAAACAAAATCAAAGAAGCTTTTTCAAAAGAGAAAAGCTTACATCTTTAATTGCAAATGTGTGGTATAATATAGAAGGGCAAAAAAACCAGTAACTTTTTAAAATAAAATATCACAGTAATTATAAAAATTCATTTTTATTAATGTTGTTGTTGCTTTATAATTTAGTACATACAAAACTGAAAAAAAAATACTTACATTATATGTTATGTTAATATATGCATAACTGAAATAAAAGATAAGCTATGCAATGATAAAATTAGTTTTATTTTTTGAAAGGCTATTTATGGTCGAACAAAAGCCTTCAATATAAAATAGTATACACGCAATAAGCATCCATATATTTACACATCTATGATGAAAAGAGACAAAAAGGCTCAAATCTTTAAAGATCCAATTATTTATCTATATTGAAAAGGGACAGAATTTAAGACCACCAAACACTAATTTTTTTTTTACAAAGAATGACAATTTCAATTTCAACCACAATATAAAAAACTTAAAGAAGGCATTTGGTTGTTCAAAATGATAAATTATTTTATTGCCTTTTTATTTTATTATTTAAGCTTTAACTTAACTAATCAAAATATTTTGTTTTCCAAATTTCTTTTAAAATTATTCAGAATCTTCAGATTAGAAGAATTAATTTCAATAAAAATTTTTAATGATTAGAAATGAAATGAGATGAAGATTTTAAAGATTATTTATCAAAATTAATGAATTTCAAAAATTAAAAAGGTTTTAAAAGTTAGAACCTGAAAATGTTGGAATTCTTTTAAATATTTGTAAAACTTATAAGTGTCACTACATTACTTTTAGAATAGAAAAATATTATCAATATCATTCACACATTTATATTAAAACAGCATTGAATTTTGTTTTCCTCATGAAAGAAGATACATTTCTTGGATGCATTATTTTATCCCTCAAAGTAGAGGGAGGGAAACAAACTTTAAAAATCTGTGAATGCAAATAGTTTATCTAAAATAAATCATTAAAAATAAATACAATAAATGCTTGAAGAAACTTAATTGAAAATCATAGTGACCCACCTAAATCTTTGTTATTTATTCCTAAATGATTATTCAATTCTGTACAAATTTTGGACACAAGAGATAAATATTCAAGTTTCTGAATCGCATCCATTTCGACTTAATTAGGTGCTTAACGATTTATGCTCGCGCAAGTTGTTTTATTTTAGTTTATACAATTTCTCTTGAAAAATAATAAAATATGAATTATTATAAAGAAGATAATACGAGCAACAAAGATCCTGTCCATTTCAAAGTTTTGTTTACATTTATTCAAAAACGAAAGTACAAAACAAATGCATCTAGACACAATTTTGCTCATTCAAATACGCATGCGCTATTTTCTTCTTGAATATTAGGTTTGGCACTTCATGTTAAATTAAATTAATTATTGTAGCAAGTTAATTATTTATAAATATAACTTTTTCTATTAACAAGTATAAACTTTTAAATACAATTTTACCAGGGAAATTAAACAAAAATATAAAGTGAAGCAAAAATACATTTAATTATTAAAAAAAAAAAATACATTTAACTATTTAATTAACCATTTAACTATTTAAAAATATATTTAACTATTTTATTTTATTACTTTGAAAATTTGTAAGAATCTTCAATGTAAAACTAATAATCAATCGCAGTTTATACTGAGACGAGCTATTGATATTTATAATTGTGAAACTTGGGATAGACACCTACAAACTGTAAACTGTGTAAATGGTTTTTTTTTCTTGTTTTTCCCCGGGACTTTTAAACGTAAGCGTATTCACAATAGGTACCCCAGGTTAACAATTTCAGGCCACCATTGACAGTAAAAAAACTGAAGTGTTGACTATCAACCTTCAGGGACAATTCTTGAGAACAATATCCATAATCTTGATACTGAAAATCATATTGAGTTTAATATCACTAATTTAATACTTATCAACTCTCTGAAACTCCTATCACTAAAGAGTCTTTTCTTATTAAATGTATTTCATCTCTTGAAAAATAACAAAATTCCTGGCATAGATAAAGCTAATATAAAATGTTGAAAAAAAACTTCTTTTCAAAAGAATACTTGACAATGTAATATTATTGACTCTATTCTTAATGTTGGATACTATCTTAGGTCATGGAAGACAGACAGCATTCTTCCAATTCTTAAATCTGAATAGGATCCTACTTCTCCTATTAATTGCAGACCAATTTCTTTACTCTTTTCTGTCAGTAAACTAATTGAAAATGTCATCTTAAATCACCTTAAAAGTGTCTCAAATCAAAAGAACCTTCTCATCCCACAGCAATTTGGATTTACTGAAAAACTTTCTACAACTCATCAGCTTTAGAATCTCACAAAAACTGTTGCTGAAGGATTTTCCTGGAAATATGAACCTTTATTTGACGTGGCTAAGGATACGAATCTGGATTGATTTACAAATTAATTACTTATAACTTCTCTGCTTATTTAATTCAAGTAATTCGTAACTATCTGTCAGACAGACACTTTGTTGTCGTAGTAAGGAATATTGATTTTTCAATTCGTGATATTCATGCTGGGTATGTATCAATACCCTTTTCTTTATAATATCTTTATCAATAATATTCTGCAAAAGAACAATATCAAAATTAGTCTGTTTGCATAAGACTACAATTTTAACGCAAGGTCGAAATCATCTAGAAAAATTTGCAAAATTACATCATTTTAGGAGGTAAAATTAAATGTAGACAAGACTGAAGCAATTCTTTTCACTTGCAAAAATCATATTCCTTTCCTAATATTAATAAACAATGAACAACAATGCAAATGACTTTGATTCAACTATAAAATGAAAAATCTTCATTTACGACTACAAAATTCTGAGCAACGAGCAAACTATTCCGTTCTTAATTATTCAGGAAACATTTTACTGAAATAATTAAAACGGCATTCAGTTTTAAAAAATGAGATCCATTATTAATGGCAATGGGTCTCATTTTTTAAAATTGAATTATTTGCTTGAAATTTACTTCTTAAAAGTTGTTTCTTTTTAATTTTGTAATTTGCATGCATAAAAAGGCATAAAATATGAGGAAAAAAATAACAATCACTAATTCTAGAGCTTCATAATTTTTACCAAATTTGGTTTACAAAACGTTCTCAAACTGAAGATGTGCACGACAGTAAAAATCAAATCACAAAAAAAAAAAAAAAAAAAAAGGAAGAAATAATAAAGATGATTCTAATAATGAATGTTAAAAATCATTCATTACAATTAGACTTGCAAGAAATTCATTCTCTACCTTAAAAATGATATCCCAATATTTTTTTTTACGTTAAGTTTTTATTTTTGTGGGAGGAATTGATTTTTTTTTTCCACTGAACTTCGTAATTTTTTCCGATTGATTTAATTTATATCGTCATGTCTTGTACAGATTTTGCACTATTTTTATTTTAAAGCTCATAAAATATAGGAACAGTAAATTTCTATTTAACAGGAAAAATCTTTTAAAACAGATCACCTATTCTACGAATGATCAGCAACATTCAAATGCTTAATTATTTTTAGTAAGAAATTATGTTATTGTTATCTTATCCCCTCATGGAAAGAGGGGGGCAGCTTCAGATTTGATAGAACACCCGTAAGTAGAATTGTGACTTCTGCTCAGTGTCGCTGAAGGAGGGAAGTGTCTTCCGGGAGGACTTTTAGGGGGATCTACCCCGTACCTGCGTATCGTATGAGAGAAAACACTGAAAACTCTCATAAGGTAGTCCGACTCACGTGTCAAGATGCTGAACATCACAAAGGCCATGAAGCCTCTTCGTTTTCTGAAGCAGTGTCTACAGCGAATCGTACCTCCGCCCTAAAGCTCATCAGTGGCTTGTCACTGAGCCTCGAGTCAGGCAGTACGAAATTATGTAATCAAAATTTAGTTATCGATAATTTCCAGTACCAATATCAGCGAATTAAAGTACTCGAAATATTTTTTCTTTCCAATGCAGCTGGCAAACACTTAGACAGCTTGGTCTTGGATGCCTTAAGGCAAAAGCTGCACAGACGTTACTCACTTTGCATTACCCAGGGGGCGTGTAACTTGAAGATAAACCACGGACGCGGAGTAACAATGCCCCCGCAGCGCTCTACGATCCTATTGGACCGGGACCTACGATTTAAAGTGGATTTCGAACCACTACAAACATCCATGGCACCGCCGGGACTCGAACCCGAAACCTGTGGTACCGAGCGCCAGAGCGCTAGCCACTCGGCCATTCAGGCCCAGTACCCGAAATATTAATCAGTGAAAAAAGTTACTATAGGCACTCTTTTAATATCGCATTCAAATGATCGACATGTTTATAATCCGACACCTATCGAGCCTTTCGCTTTCGGAATTTTTTTGTGTGAATTCAGACATCTGTTGACCTTCAGCGCTGCTTTCATTTTCGATCAATGTTTATCATAACTATCAGCATAAAACTCGTAACAAGTTTTTGAAGAATTAGTATTACGGAAGCAACGAGATTGCAGAGGCTTTTGCCAAATAAAAACGATCATGTGTATTTTTTTGGTGCTATAAAATAGCTTGTTAACTACAGATATTGTCATAGTTATACTATATTAATTCAGTCCAATTTCAAATCATACCCAGCAATTTTAAGTGATTCACCTTTTGTTTTGCTTATACTACTGTGCCCAAAAAGTAATAATTTTTTTTTTTTCAAAAAACTCTTTATTTATTCTTCCAAATTTATATCATCGTCTTCAAAGTAATCGGATCCGGATTAATGCATTTATACCAACTTTTTTTCAATCCTCAATTCATGCTAAAAAGTCATCGGCGGGGATGGCTTTCAATGCGCGGCGATTCACGTTGAATCTCTTCAACTGACTCAAAACGGTATCCCCGGAGTGGTCTTTTGAGTTTAGGGAATAGCCAGAAGTCACACGGTGTGAATACGGTGGTTCTGGAACGATATGGGTTTCATTTTTGGCGAAAAAGTCACGAAGAATTAATGCAGTGGGAGCTGGCGCATTCAGTGTTTTCGGTACCAATCGAGATTTGACGCGTTTGAGGCCCAAAAGTGAATTGACCGATCCTTTTGAAATTCCAACATCATCAGCAAGGTCTCTAGTTGTAAATCGACGGTTTGTAAGCACCAAATCTTTAATTTTTAGACGTGAACTTCGTCGGTTGAGGTTGATGGTCTGCCAGAGCGCTCTTCGTCTTCAACGCGTTCTCTGCCTTCTTTGAACTGTTTATACCACTTGTAAACATTTCTTTCCGATATAGAAATGCTCACCGAATGCCTTCTGCAATATTCTATACGTTTCCGCAAACAAAATTGAATGCAAGTTCTTTGCTCAATTGATTCAGACATTTCAAAAAACGCCGGAATCAGTTTTAGCGTCACACAAAGGCAAGCGTAACTCAAACACTAATGAATATTTTGACGTCAAATTTCACACAGATGTCAAGGAGAGTGCCAGCAACCTAATAAAAATGACATTCCATAAGCCCCTGGAATTTTAAATTGAAAATTGGCCTTACTTTTGGACACAGTAATATAACGTGGGGATATTGTACTGTGAACCGGGTTGATAATTCTTTAAAAGTACATATATTAGGATGCAGATCCAGTCTTGTTTAGTAAACTAAAAAAAAAAAAAAATCGATGATCATACAGACTTCTAATTAGAATAGACAAAACAAATATCCAAACATAATTGATTTTAAAGATTTATTTAGTAGAGTAACCAGATATAATAAAAGCAGCAATGAAATTCTTAGTTTTAAAAATTTTCTTATAATTAGTTTTTAAATTTTAAGACATTCCAAACATTTGAATATAATTAGTGAAAAATATTTCAACAATTAAAAAAATTCCAATAAAAAAGAAGGTAAAAGGTAAAAGAATTCTGTGCTTTTTAATTTTTCCTCACAGAAACATTGTTAAAACTCTAAAAACAAATTTTTTTTTACACATAAAACAATATTAATATTAATTACATTAATAATTAATTTGGTAATTGACATTAATTAAAATATTTTAAAGTTCCACATTATCGAAAAATGTTAGGATGAAAGGTTGAATATGACATAACGCTTCACTTTTAATAAAGAAAACTTATCCGATGTAACTATAATTTATAGATAGTTGTAATGAATTAATTATTTTATTTTAATTTGATTTGATTTTATCTTGCGAGGTAGTTCTTATTAGAATGCCTACAAATTTGGTTTAACATTCCAGTTCTTTGGGTAGATCGAAACGTATATTCGAAATCATTGTTGATTTTTAAATGTATTATTTTAAACTTTAACATTTGAATATTATTGAACTCAATATCCTGCAAACATTATTGTTAAATATTTCATATTAAATATTTCTGACAAAATGTTCATAAATCTAATATCACACAGATTAAAACGTAATCTTTAAATTTAACTTGTCTGCAAAATTCAAAGCAAGATTTTCTTTTTTTGTCCTAGTTTAAAAAAGTGCAATTAAATCGGAATAAACAAGTTTTCTTTCACAAATTGAAATTGAAGCATTGGATTATTTCCGAGATTTAAAAACATTGTATTTACAAGAAACAACACTTCATAGCATCAATAACGGAATAATTTAAATCCATCTTTTAAGAATCAATAAAAAAAAAAAAAAAAAAATGACGGCTTTTCTTGGCAGTTGAACATCTTTTAAATAACTCCCTGGACCTGTCAAAATACAAAGGAAACAATTTCGATTAGTTCCATAAAATATGTAGGACACTAGAATTATCTTCATTATTTTAACACTCACTAAAGCATTCAAAAATACAGTTATAAATCGATCACTAATTTTAGGACAAATTAGCCAAGTCAATTTCGAACAAACCGTTTTAATAGGAGGAGAAAAGTAGTTTTGGATGGATTTTAATGACAGTAAACAAATTAATTTTGAATTAAATAATATCAAATGAAACATAATCTATAATACTTATTTAATATTTATCTTTCAAAATTGATTTCCACCAGTATGTCTGCCTAAAACCCCTAACAAGTATTCGATTCGTCCAATTCGTTTTTAAATGGAATGTTTACACAATTGCTAGTCAATCTAGATGCTTGTGCATGTTACGGAAACTGTAATTTTTGGGGCAGGGGGATTTTAAAATGTAATTAGGATTCCCAGATGCATTTCAATTAAACTTTATTACTAACAATTCAAATATAGAAGCATTCAATCTGGGTACAATTTGTCCCATTTAAAGCTTCCAGCTCATACTACAGTCCAACCAACAAAAGCATAGAAAATTAACACCAATTCAGATGGATTTAAACACAACAGTATATTAGGGTTAGTCATTTTGTGCACACTTTAGGCTAATTAGATTGGGATCTACAGTTTAACGTGGATTCTGAACCAGTAACAAGCATCTATGGTATATTAGCCAAGAAAAATAATATCAGATGTGTTTTAATTACCATAAAAATTTTAAATGACAAAAAAAATACGACGTCAATTTACAGGCTTTTACAATTACAGTAGGTAGGGTTTTAAATTTTAAGTTAAAGTGCGCTTTTCGTAAAAAAATTTAAAAAAAAGTTTAGAATTTTTTTTTAAATTTTATTTTTAAGATCCTACTTATAGTTGTCTTATAGTATATAGTTTTGAGTTTGTTTCTGCAGTCACGACAAATCGAGATATAGCCGTTTCATCATGAACGAAACAAAATATAACAAAAATTTTTCATACAAAAATTTTTTTTTTTTTTTAATCTTAAACTGTTTTCATTATTAATTTGGTAATTGACATTAAATAAAATGCTTTAAACTTCAACATCATCAAAAAATTCATGGATATGATGCAATGCCTCATTTTTAATAATAAGAAAGGTGGTGTAGAAAAACTACAAAAATTCAATCGAAAGTTTTGAAAGTAGGAATTCAGCATCCAAATAAGGCATTTTTAATAATAAAAAAGACCTTATTTGGATGCTGAATTCCTGCTTTCAAAACTTTCGATTGAATTTTTGTAGTTTTTCTACCCCACTTCACAATAACACTCATAGCTGTTATGGCATTTAAACTCTATATTCTGAATGGTATTATGTATGCATTGAATTAAAAAGGTTTTCAATAGATTCATTGAGAGATGAGCTATTTCTGTTGAAAACATTTTTGTATTTTTGCTCTCAGTGTCTCAACATTATTATTCTTCGGCTCAATGCATGCGTAATGAATTAACGTCTACATTTATACAGATAAAGGGGATACGTTTTACATATTCTTTTAATAAGAATTGTTTCCGCAAAAATCACCCCTTTTAGTGAATTTTTGTTTCGAAGACTTATAAAAAAAATATGCGTGTCTATATTTTAATTTTCGTGTTATTCGATATTTTATAATCTAATTGACAATAGCATAAAAATTGATAAAAACATTATTTAAAATTAAAATTACGCTTCTGAGCTTGGTTACCTTAAAAGAAGCTTTCAAAATGCTTGATCACAAATACCAGTTTTCTGTCTTAGTGCATAAGCATGGTTTTAGCAACCAACTCGGGACGGTCTACTTTTAATTCCTTCCAACACTGCAATCCAAACACGGCTTGATCGTTTCTCAGGACGAAGTCTTGCGCGATTTTAAAAAGAGTCTGAGCATTGTTTTCGAGCGACAACTTGAGAGCAGTGCAGTAATGGTCCAAATCCATCAGTCTTTCAAAGTGATCTGCCAATCTTTTTTTAAGTGGAGCCCGCACGAGTTGGTCGTTTAGGAAAAGTTCTACGGTGTCTTTAAACGATATCCCGTTCACTTCGCCGTCCATGTACATGAAGTAAAGCGCCAACTTCAACAATGAATAATCTCTGATAGTCGTGTACACCACCTTCGGGACCAACTCTAGTGAGCATCCATGATCGTATGCGAGGGCCGCCCTGCATTGCAGCGATCGCATGCGCAAGACCACAGAATGGGCTTCTATACTATAGTCATTTGAAAACCTGCGTCCTGTGAAAATAGTTTCTGTGTTCACGGTGACGTCCGTGAATTTCTTTTTCTCTAAGGCTGTCAGCAGGAGATTGAGGATGTCCGATGGGAAGGGCCACTGGTTATGAAAGGAGGGTAAATTCCATTCGATTTTTTCCACTCTGCTGACCTTCTGATCGACTATGCATAGTTCGCAGTGTAACGACAGACGCCGTTGGGGGAGGAGTATATTTCTTCTCTGCTCCACATACCTTTGCTTAGATTCGCTGGAAACTCCGTCTTCCCCAAGCCAACTACAGATTCGCGCATCCTGAGCAACGTCCCGTATCCGACTCCGTCCCCACAGGTACCACCTGAATGTACCACTTTCCCGAGAACCTTTTAGTTCGAAATTCAAGTCGTATATCATAAAATATTTCGATTGCCAAAACCACAGAGAGATAGAGATTACGAATAATAAAGAATGATATTAAAGATCATGACCATATAAAAGATGCTCTGATCCTACTCCCTCATCTCAACAGGTTCGTGTCCAGAGAATTTCCCAAAATTTTCTACAGGCTATATGGGCAGTGGCGTTTCACTCCTTGAAACGGTCCGAGCCAAACAGTACTTGGGTCCCACATCCGAAAAGTTGGAAGGCGCCGAATGGTCTTGCCCTAGCTCATCCTTCAGCAACGAACAGTCAGGGGTGTCGGACGAAGGTAGGGATGATCTCTCATCTTGAGATAATCGTTCACATCCAACAGCACTTCTTTCGTTCTTCCCTCATTTCTCGAGCTGAGAAAACGAGGCCTGGAATTCGTTACTCAAACGATTCGTCAAGGGAGCATTAATGAAAAGAGTTTGTATACCAAATGGATCAATCTATAACTCCTTTCAGTAGACATTCACTTCACCTAATGAGTCCTGATTACATAAACATCCCTTCCGAATTTCAGATTCAGATGGACTGCCATTTCGCGTTCTTGTCGATCGGGAAAGCGATGAAAGCGAACACTACCTCCCCCGAACAGCTGAAGTTTCCTCATTTGCCATTCGCAGGTGAAATCTTACCCCCCGGCCATCCTTTTTAAGAATACGACAGACTCAAAAACAAACACCAACGCTTCTTTTCTCCGAACAACAGTTTGACAGACTGCAGTGTGAGGAAAACAGAATTTCAGAAATGTTGCCATTTGAAAAAGCAACTACTAAAGTGAAACGATTTGGTTAAAACTTCTGGAATGTTCTTGGTGTTACCGACGAACTTTTTATACGTGCGTTTACACCCAACATCTGGGTTCCATTGGCAATATACAGAGTGCGTCCCAGCAAGACCGAATAAACTTCCCACAAAGCCGAGATTATACCAAGCTTGTTTAGAATAAGATAAAATGCCTTAAAGAAAGTGGCCTTATTTGTCCATAGTTTTTCGAGAAAAATGCAGCAAATGTATGACGTCATATCCGGTTTACGAAACAAACCTTTATTCGTAAAACATAGAACATCGTGCATTAAAAAAAAAATAGTAATCCAGACATTAAGTTATTTCCTTTATCACCATCACATTTTGCTTAGCCATTTCAGTTATCTTTAGTAAACTTATGCAAATTTATTTTATTATTTTGGGTAATAAGTTACATAGGAAGATGTTCGGAAATGTCCAAAGAGCAATTAGCACGTGAAAATCACATCAAGCAGTTGTTTGATGATCATTAAGATTCCGACCCCTTTAGATTTCTTTCTGCGAGCTATCTAAAAGAATTTTTTTCATCGAGACCCAGTTAACAGGTAGGCTGAAAAGTTCATAGCTGACACATGATGGTGTACCAATATTAAAGCCATGTACTTCCTTTAGCTGGGGCCCTAACCTTCAAAGACACAAATGTGTATAAATTTGACAGCCGTTAGCAACGCTTAGTATGTGAGTTATAAATAACTTTTTTAGTGAAGTTATAGCATTTTTAGTGTTTCATCACGTGCGTCCATCTTCTCGGCTTACCGTCGATTGACTCGGTATGAAATGATTGAGCCATGTTTTCATCCATTGTCACATATCGACGCAAAAAGCCCTGGGTTTATTACGATTGAACAGCTCCAACACTGCTTAGAATCATCAATTCGTTGCTTTTGTTTTGGGTCGATTGTGAG